>JAQQSU010009284.1:0-12733 GCA_028627135.1 Pseudochirops cupreus
GGACAAACTGGAATATCTGCTATCTCCCATACGCATTTGGATCCTTCACGTCTCCATTCTTTTGTTCATTCTGTTCCCTCTCCCTTGGGTGCCCTCCCTCTCTTCCTTTGGAAATCCTGCCCCTTCCATCTCTTCCAGAAAAAGCTTCCTTGTTCTCCTCAGTCAGAAATGATCTTTTTCTTCTTGTCTCTAGAGTCAGAGGCCCTGGGTTCAGATCCCAATTCTGGTGCTTATTACCTATATGACCTTGGGTAATTCAGTTTACTTCCCTGATCTCAGCTTCCTCATTTGTAAAATGATAGAATTGAACTAGATGGCTTCTAAGGCCTACATCCTCCAGCCCTGTATGTATGATCCTGTGATTCCCACCTTTGTTTGAATCCTGGCGCATGGCCTTTTGTTTGTACTTCTCATATATGTTTAACAGATTTAATATGTATTTGTTTGTATTATGATTATTTGTCATATTCCTGTCATGATAATAGCTAACGCACACACGAGCCATGTTTTCAAATTTGCAGAGTTTTATCTGTGTTGCCTTCTCTGATCATAGTAGCTCTGAGAGGTAGGTGCTGTTATCTCCACTTTACAGATGAAAAAATTGAAACTAAACCTGAGAGAAACTAAACCTGATCTGCCCCAGGTCACAAAGCTAGTCAGTAGCTGAGGTAAGACAAACTCAGGCTCTCCTGATTCAGAATCTAGTGTTCTGTCTGTTACAACAAGCACAGGAAATGTTTTCTTTACCTTCGTGTCTTCTCTCTGACTCCTGCACTCGGACTGGATGCTTTGCGATAATCACCAATAACTTTATTGAATTTAATTGTGCTCATTTCACCTCCATTCCTACCCATTTCAGAGCCACAAACTTTTAGGGCTAAAGCAAGAGAGTCCTTACTAATGTCTCCTCCAGCTCCACAATCCTCTGTCAGTTCAAATTTCCTTTGGCACTGCACATGACTCCGCCAGCCCATGAAAGCTGCCTTCCTCTCTGAAAGTCCTCTTCCAACTAGCAGGAGTCACACCTCCATCTAAAGCATCCATACGGACCTAGTCAGCATAATCATTTTCTACAGGTTCCATGAGAAACCGTTTAACAGAGACATTGTTTTGTGTTGTTTTTGTTTCTGCCACTTCTTTGTCTGAATTTGTTTTATGCAATTTCAGGCAGTTGGAGCTGTGTAAAAGTCGAATGGGCCACCTCAGGAAAAAGTGGGGTCCCCCTCATTGAATGTCTTTGAATTGTCATTGAATGCAAAGGCTGCAGGAACCTTGTTGGGCATTTTGTGGAAGGAAGTTTTCTTCGGGGAATGGTTGGCTAGGTGGCTTCTGGGGTCTCTTCTAACCCTGGAATTCTGTCATTGATTCTAAGCATGGGCATATGAGCATTTGCTTATGTGCATGAGAAAGCTCTATTTCTGGTCCCTGTTGACTCTCCCCCTCTTTCTTGTTGTCATGGTGCCAGGGACAGAGCAATTTGAATACTTAAGCCTTTTATTGATAACTTTTGTTTCTGCCTCCCTTTCACTTTCAAGTACGTCTATCCTTTCTACCTTTATCCAAAGAAGAATCCCTCAAAATAAAGAATAAGAGAGAAAAAAAGGGGATGGGGTGGGGAAGGAGTTCAGTAAAACTAGTCAACACATCAACTCCTCAGTCTGACAGTGTAGACAATATTCTGTACTCAGTCCCCAACCTCCTCAAAGAAGGGAATTCTATTTTTACCTTTCTTCTTTGGGATCAAGCTTGATCACTGTGATTACACAATGTAACTTGAGCACCATCTCATGTAAACCTTGATAAGCTTTACTGTCTACTCTGTGATTTGTGCACTGAGTTCATTGCCTATGAGCATTCAAATCCAACTTGCCTTGTTGATAATAGGAACAAAGATTTCGCTGTGGATAGGACCCAAGGGTAGCTAGAGGGCAGAGCGGATAGAGTACTGGGCTGGGAGTCAGGAAGACTTGAGTTCAAATTTGGATTCAGACACTTGCCCTGGGAAGGTCATATAACCCTGTTTGCCTCTATTTCCTCATCTATCAAATGAGCTAGAGAAGAAAATGGCAAACCACTCCAGTATCTCTTCCAAGAAAACTCCAAATGGGGTCACAAAAAGTTTGACATGATGAAAAACAACTGAATAACAATGGGATCCAAGGTCATTTTGTCCAACACTCTCATTTTACAGACAAGTCAACCTAGCAGAGGGGTGAAACAATTTGTGTCCAACCACATCCAGTTAGTAAATGGCAACCATAATTTGAACTTAGGTCCTCCAACTAGGAACAGTTAGGTAGCAAAATAACAGCCCTGGGCCTGGGATCAGGAAGACTGGAGTTCAAGTTTGACCTCAGACAGTTACTAGCTATGACAACCTGGACAATTCACTTAACTTCAGTTTCCTCAACTATGAAAAATAAATAATAATAATACTTGCCTACCTGGTAGAATCAAATGACTTAATAAGTGTTAAGCACTTAGCACAGTGCATGATAAATAATTTATTAAATGCGTATTCCTTTCTTTCCTCTGATTCCCAATCCAAAGCTCTCTCCACTCTATTGTGGCCGCTTCGCTGTATAATTGCAAGGACCATCCATCCTCTGAAGCTATGGTACAGCCCTTCATCACCTCATGCTTGGACTCTCGCATCTCTGGCTGGCATCCCTGCCACAAATCACTTCTCACTTCACTTCCTCCTCCTCCTCCGCTCAGCTGTCAAAGTATCTTCCTAAAGCCCCGGCCTGACCATGTCACTTCAGAAAATTCAGCAAACTCCAGTGACTCCCTATCACCTCTCTGATCAAATATAAAATCCTCGGGAGTTCAAAGCCTTTCATAACTTGCCCCTCCCACCTTTCCTGTCTTCTCACTTAAACTCCCTCCTCCTACTACCCTTTAGTGTCGTCAGCCTCTCTGATGTTCTCCAGACAAGACACTCCTTCTCTCAGCTCCAGGCACTTTTTATTGGCTGTCCTCCATGGCTAGAACCTGCTTCCTCCCTACCTTCACCTCCTGGCTGTCTTGGCTTCCTTCAAGTCCCACCTAAATTCTTTGCCCTGTTGATCATTTCCAATTTATCCTGTATTTATAGCTTGTCTCTGTGTGTTGTAGCCACCGTTAGAATGTGATCTCCACGAGAACAGAAACTTCACGTTTCTTTGTATCCCCAGTGCTTAGGACAGTGCCAGGCATGGTTTAATAAATGTTCATTGACTGACTGACTGACTGACAAAGCCCCACTCACAAGCACAAGGCTGGAACACCCTCATTTTTTCCTTTACTTAGTCCTAACCCTTTGTCCTACTTAGCCCTTGACCAGACTGCTCTCTCCTTACACAGCCCTTAAGGTCAAATTCTTTTGCAAAAGAACGGGCAGTTTCATCGGGCCAATAAGTGAATGCTACTTCCTTATATGTCATGGGATCGTAGACTTCAGAAATGGAAGGGCTCTAAGGGTGTCCCTGCAGTTTGACGAGCACAAGGTCACACAGGAAGGGACACAGTTGGAATGATACACTTCATGTCCTCCTCAGGCACCTTTAAGATGACAATTTTCTGCAAGCATATTGTTTTTGTTTCATATCCTTCCCACTGAAAATCCCTTGTGTGCCCGGCAGGACTAGAAAACTCAGCAGAGCCCACAACATTCTCCTCCCTCCCCCCATGGCTATTCTATTTATTTTCTGACCCAATTATTTGGAATTAAACAATGTGTTGATTCCCTAGAGCCCCAGGAAACTGCCTGTAACTCGGCTTTGAAGTTCCAACACCACAGCAGCCTCACTGTGTGACCTGGAGGAAATCAATTAACCTCCTTGGGCCTCAGCTTTCCCACCTGTAAAACAAGGAATTATTAGGCTGGTTATTATGGGATGTGCCGATGCCCTGCAGGGTTGGTAGGAGTCCTTGTAAATTAAAATGATTTCCAGGGAAAGCAGCCATATTCTGATGGCTGTTAGAGCATCCCAGCTCACTGACCCAGGTACCAGTTAAGGTTCTCATACAGAACTTAAAGATGCTCACTCAGAAAATAATGTTATCATCTTCACGGTTATACAAATTGCAAAACGGTTACTATGAATCTTTAGAATACTTTTCTCTGTTGATTTTGCCCTCGTTAAAACATGAATATTGAGGGCAAGAATAGGTTTTCTTTGTCTTTCCACCCCCCAATGCAATGCCTTTCACATAGCTAAGTGTTTAATAAATATTTTCTAAATTAAATTGTTGAATTTTATTACTAAAGCAAAAGTAGGGCCCGTGAGAAGAGCGGAGCAGTGGTAAGGGAAGTAAGCACATCCAAGAGATTCAGAAAATCATTCTCAATCCACATCCAGAGGTCAAAAACAAAACAAACATGATGGTTGTGACTCATAGTGTCTGGTGCTTTAGAAGCTGGGCGGCAGGCATTCAAACCTGACCTCAGATACTTACTGGCTGTGTGACCCTGGACAAGTCACACAATCCTGCTTGCCTCAGTTTCCTCATCTGTAAAATGAGCTGGAGAAGGAAATGGCAAACCACTCTAGTATCTTTGCCAAGAAAACCTCAAATGGGGTCACGAAGGGTTGGAAAGAACTGATACTTACACTCAGGTAGAGGCATCTTGGTATAGAGCAGCAGTTCTCAACCTGTGGGTCGTGACCCCTTTGGGTATAAAATGACCCTTTCACAGGGGTTGCCTAAGACCTAAGACCATCAGAAAACACATATTTCCAATGGTCTTAGGAACCGAGACACTGCTCCGCTATCTGTCTCCAGACAGGTCCGCCCACATGCAGATACACCCACATATGAGTATTAAAGGGTCACGGCATTAGGAAGGTTGAGAACCACTGGTATAGAGGGTCACCTTCAGGAATCAGAAGGACCTGGGGTCAAGTCCTACATCAGGCACATACTAGCTATGTGATTCCGGGGAAGTCACACACTTAGGGCAGTCATCTAACATGAGAAGGTGCAGATTTACGTTGTCATAATAACAGCTCACATTTATATGTGTTCATATGGACTATTTGTGTCCAGCCTTTGGTAGCGCCTTCCAAGCTCATGTTGGTCTGATCAGTCACAGTGGGATGCACTCACTGTATCTTGACCTCAACGTGGTGATGTCATTTTGGCCCTCTTCGAGAACAAAGGACAACAACCAGTTCTGTGTCAGATACCATGTTTAACACTTTACAACTGATATCTCATTTGATCCTCACAACCCTGGAAAGTAGGTGTTATTACTGTCCCCAATTTACAGATGGGAAAACTAAGGCAAATAAAGGTTACCTGACTTGCCCAGAGTCACACAGCTAGTAAATGTTTGAAGCTAGCTTTAAATTCACGTCTTCCTGACTTCAGGCTCAGGGTGCTATCCACTGCACCATCTAGCTGCCCATCAAAAGTTTCTTTATCAGGCATTCCACATGCTAATGAAATAATGAATCTAGTCCAAAAGAGAGGGGAAAAGTGCCAGGCACTATGTATGCTAGGGCCTAGGTGTACAATAATGAAATAAACAACCAAAAGCAAAAACTCCACCATCTGCCCTCAAGGAACTTGTATTTATTTGTAGGATGCCAATAAGTAAAAACAAGAATATATATGTGTGTATATACATATACATATACATATACATATATATATATATATATATATACATATACATATACATATACATATATATGTAGCCCCATATATATGTATACCCACCAATATGTGCAGGGGGTGCTGATCTTTAGAGATAAGGAAAGAAAAGCTTCCTTAACTTTGAGCAGTATTAGCTAATAAAAGGATGGCTTACAGAGGGAAATTGTGTCATCTCTTTCCCAAAGGGTTTGACAAATAGGCCAGATCTAAACTTTTTTTCTGTGATGACAGCAATGTGATTCTGTCTGAAAGAGGGGAATGAAGCAGATAACTTCTTGTGGTCCCTTCCAGCCTTTAGAGCCCATGCTTCTATTGTGCAACTAACAAAGTAAAAATGAACCATTTTCCCAGCCTCCCTTTAATCGATGCTGCTTGATTGGGGCATGATGATTACAAACAACACAGATCGATGCATAGAAAAGGAAGCCATTACTTTGGCTGAAATGTGCTTTTTATGCCCCCTCTGGATTTCCTCGGGTCTGAATGCACCTTTGCCAGGAGAGATGAAGTATCTACACACAGACCCAGCACCTTCACTCATCTTCCAATAGCCAAGGTCACTGGGGAAAGGATGGGCTGTGCAAGTCAGGGGCTGCCTTTCATCTTGAAAGCACAGCACTTTGGGGATCACTTACTGTCGTCTCTGAGTGAAGCAAGGGTCCATTTCAGGAAAGCAATTCTGTGCTTTCTGTACCACATAAACCTCTTTCCTGACCCAACTCCCCCAACTCCTCCCAGCAGAGAAGCTGAGCTAGATCTGTTGGCTACACAGGATTGGATGGCCCTTTCGGTAAGGGGGGTATTAATCTCCTTCAGTCCTCCCTATTGCCTTGGGAATTTCATGAAGGGCAAAATGCACAATCTGTCTTGGCTTCTTTACTCTCTCTTTCTTCTCTGGATTCGGCCAAGCTCATGTCCATTTCATAGGTGCATGATGTTCATACGTTGAAAGATGGATGGATGAATGAATGAATGAGAAAACATTAAGTGCTTACTATGTGCCAGACACCCTGCTAAGTTCTGGGGTGACAAATATAAGCAAGCAAGGAGCTTACATTCTGAGGAGACATAGGTACAGAAAAAGGGGACTGTCCATGGCACCATGAATCTTTATCACATACAGCTTTTTTCAAAAAGGTGTTGTTGTCGTTTGTTGTCGTTCAGTGATGTCCGACTCTCTGTGGCCCTATTTAGGGTCTTTTTGGCACGGATACTGGAGTGCTTTATCATTTCCTTCTCCAACTCTTTTTATAGATAGGGACACTGAGGCAAACAGGGTTACGTGACTTGCCCAGGGTCACTCAGCTAGTAAGTGTCTGAGGCCAGATTTGAACTCACAAAGAGGAGTATTATATTTATTAATCTATTGCTATTATTTACTATATACTATTAATACAGTATACATTAATATACTATTAATACTACTATGTATTATATTATTTTATTATATATATTATTCTTACATAATATATATTATATTACTATATAAAATATATGCTATATATACTAAAATATAACATATACTGTGTTACCACTAATATATTAATATACTATTAATTTATTACTACTATTATGATACTATTTATGGATGCAAATATTAGATTTAACTGGATAGTTCCAAAATAACCCTGTTTGTGCTTCTTCTAAACTTCCTTCTGGTCTCTTCTATATATTTTAATTTTACATTGATGCTCTTTTTTTCTTTTCTTTTTTTTTTGTGTGGGGTGGTGGTGGTGGTGGTGATATCACCACCATCAAAAAAATAATAAAGATGAATGTTCTCCCTTGTAACAAATACACAGTCAAGCAAAATGAACCAAGACATTGGTCTGTCTCATTCTGCACCTCTAGATTATTGCCATTTTTTTAAAAAGCATTTGTTAGGTACCTGCTCTGTGGCAGGCCCTGAGTAAAGTACTTTATAAATATTAACCCATTCGATGCTCACAAGGATCCTGGGAAGTATATGCTATTATTGTCCCCATTCTACAGGTGGTGACATTGAGACAGGCCGAGCTGGAGTGAGCCCAGGCTCACAGAGCCAGTATGTCAGAACTGGAATACAGGACTTGCTGACTCTGAGGCTGGCTGAATATTCATGATACCACGCTGACTGCCTGCTGGTTACCTGGATGTCCTTTAACTTCTCTGGGTATGAGTTTTCTTACCCAGGATATTGTCATGACTCCAAAAGAATGATAATAAAGCCTGCTTGCCACCACTCAGCAGAGCAGTAGCTTTGTGGTGTGACAGACAGAGACCTAAACTTGATATCAGGGACCTCCAATCTCAAATCTGTCCTCAGAGACAACCTGACCGCGTCAGCCTCAGCAATTTGCTTCAGTTTAGTCTTCCTCAGATTCCCTACTTGTAAAATCCGGATAAAAATAGCACTTATTGGGGCGGTTAGGTGGTGCAGTGAATAGAGCACCAGCCCTGGAGTCAGGAGAATCTGAGTTCAAATCCAGCCTCAGACACTTAACACAAAAACTAGCTGTGTGATCTTGGGCAAGTCACTTAACTCCAATTACCTTGCCTTCCCCCTCCAAAAAAAAGAAGCACCCATTTCCCAGAATCCTTGTAAAAGCACTTTGCTTAGTGCTTGGCACAGAGTAGGTATCTAATAATTTTTTTTGACAGCAATAATCTAGAGGTACAGAATGAGACAGAGGTGTTTATACATGACCGGTGTTGGTTTACTTTTACTAACTACATTATTTGTTCTAAGGGCTTTATCATTATAACTATTATTATTTTGGGTGGTGGGACAGTTAAAGGTAGGAGTAGAAAGGAAGAGATATCTATGCACACACAGAGAAGAAACAAAAAGAGCATCAATGAAAAATTAAACAAAAGATATAGAAGAGATCAGAAAGAAGTTCAGAAGAGGCACAGACAGGGCAATGTTGGAAATAATTTAGTTAAATTTACTAGATACTAAAACAAAACAGCAATTCTATATAATAGAGATTGAAGATGTCATATACAATCCTCTTTTCTATTTATTGTATAAAGTAATGTTTATTTTTTGATGTTTGTCCTTGATAATACAAAAGAAAATTAAGAATTTTTTAAAAGAGGGAAGTGAATTAGATAACTTTCAGCCAATCTGTTGGCTCTCCTTTCCAGCTTTGGGTCATCTGCAGATTTGATGAGCATGTTAGCTATGTCTTAATTCAAGTCACTGACAGAAATATTAGATAGCACAAAGCCAAACACATAGCCTTGGGAAGCTCCACAGGAGACTTCTTATCTCATTCACATTGAACTGGCTAACTAGGGTTCCTTCCATCTGTAAATTCTATGATTCTATGAACGCTGACCTGAAATAAATTAGGCTGCATGTAAGAATTTCAATAATGATAAAAATAAGAGTTGGGTTGAATTAAAGAGATGGTATGTTGTACTATAAAGAGCACTGAACTTAGAGACAGAAGATCTGAAGTCCAATATTTATGACCTCAGTGACCTTGGGCCAGTCAATTCATTTCTCCAAGTTTCTGTTTCCTTTTGAATGAAAGGGGATAATGGCTTGTAGTATTACCTATCAACCTTTTCAGAGTTGTCTTGAAGATCCAATGAGATAGTTTATGTAAAGGACTTAGTGAACAAGACATAAATACCAGCAATTATTATTCTATCTTCCTCTAAAAATCAGAAATGACAGGAGAAAGGAAAAAGAGAGAGACAGAGAGAGAGAGACAGACAGACAGAGAGACAGACAGGGAGAGAGAGACAGACAGACAGAGAGACAGACAGGGAGAGAGAGAGAGAGAGAGAGAGAGAGAGAGAGAGAGAGAGAGAGGAGAAGCAAGGCAAGGCAAGGCAAAGCAAGGCAAGGTGAGGCAAGGCAGGGCGGGGAGGACACAGGAGGGGAAGGAAGGGGAGAGGAGAGAAGGAGAAGGAAGAGGAGGGGAAGGAAGGGAGAGGAGGGGAGGGGAGAGGCTACAATAAGCCCTAGGGAAACAATACAAGCAAGCAAGACTGGTCCTATGCTCAAGAAGCTCATATTCTAATGGGGGAAGACAATACTTACAAGGGAATGGGAAGGGGAGGAAGGTGGTATGGTATAAAAATGGAGGGGGAAGGAGTTGTAGGCCTGGTTCCAGGCAAGATAAGATAAAAGGTCACCTATCAGAGCCTGGTGGCCCAGAAGCAAAGTCCAAGGTTCCAATGGGGAGGAAGATGAAGATGATGGCTAGAATGGGGGCAGCTTAGTGTACAGATGGTCCAGAAGTGATGACCTGGATCTGGGCAAGATAAAGCAACAGCTCACATATCACAGTCTTGAGACCCTTTCTGGCTTGATAGCTTTTTAGAGCTGTAAGTGACTTTGGAGATCATCAATTCCAAACTTTCATTTTACAGATGAGGAAACTGAGGTTCCCCTAGGGCTTACATCATTGCCCATGGTCTCACAGGTAGCTATGGGACAGAGATGAGATTGAATCCAGGTCTTCTGATTCAGCATTCTTAAGGCAAACTTCTTCAACCTCTTTCAGGGACCAGAGTCCCTTGATTCAACAACTTGACCCTTGACTTTTGTTGTAATTTAGTCGATAAGTCATGTCCAACTCTTCATTATTCCATCTGTAGTTTTCTTGGCAAAGACACTGGTGTGGTTTGTCATTTCCTTCTCCAGCTCACTTTACAGGTGAGGAAACTGAGATAACAGGCTTAAATGACTTGTCCACAGTCACACAGCTAGTAAGTGTCTGAGGTCAGATTTGAAGTCAGGGCCTCCTGACTCCAGGCCTGACACTATCCACTACACCACCTCACTATCTTTGACCTTGACTGCTCTGTGATATTCCAGTTCTAGGACAAAATCACAGAATTTAATTCAATTCATATTACACATATGCTATGTGTATGTGTTAAGCATGTTAAGAAGCTGGCTAGGAGCTAAGGATACAAAGACAGCAAAAGCGAATAGCCCCGGCCCTCAAGCACATTACATTCTATTGGACACCCCAGGTAGATATATTCTTTCTCTTGGAATGTGTGGCCTTTTGTCCATGGCAAATTGACATGAAATTAATGAGAAAATAGTTTGAATGCTACAAAGAGCTGTACTCCTTCTCCTCCTCCTCCTCTTCCTTCCCCAACTCTTTCTGCTTCTTTGCAATTACCTTTTTTTTAATCTTAAAAGTTTTTAAATTTTCACTTGCAAGGTCTCTCCCTCCCTGGACCTTCCTTCCTCACCCATTAAGAAGGCAAGAAGTATGATATACATCAATGCTCCGTTTCTATTCACCTGAAAATCAAATTCAAACTCACTGAAGCTTCCAATTCTAGGGGACTTAAAAGACTTCCACTCTACTTCTCTGTGGCTGCCCACATGCTCTAAATGAAGCTTCTCAAAATACAGACTATACTTCCTCAGGCCCTTTTCTATCCCACCTACTCTGTACCATCCTCTGCTCTGTACTCACTCAGCACTAAAAAAAATAAAAAGAAAGAAAGAAAAAAGTTTAAAACCTCATTTAAAAGCCATCCCCTTGAAGGCAAAGATGGTAATTAAGAAATGATGTAAAGCTATTCATTGGGCACTTTAATTAAATATGCTAATTCCCTTTGAGCTTCCTCAATTGGAGTAAGCTGGATTGACTGTTCTCCATTGAGGGATTTGGGGGCTAACTTGGCATACAGGGAAGATTGCAGGAGGGAGGAAACATCAGAATTGTCATTGGACATTCAATTTGGCCTAGGAATATTTCTTATAGCACAAGGTCATGGGGGCAAAGGAAATCTGGCCAGTGCCTCTTCCCCAGGACCTTTCTACAAGATCTGGCTCTATACTTTTTCCCAATCTGTCTCTCCTTACTGAATACTCTCTCATGCCCAAAGCACCCAACCTTCCCTATACCTCCTTTTAAAGGGTAATTGTTCCAGGAAGGCTTCCCAGATACAGTGAGAGTCTTGCCTAAAGTCATAAATCACTTAAATTGGCGGTATTTTAGAAATTACTTAACCTAATACACTCAATTTTTACAGATGATGAAACTGACACTCAGAGAAGTTAAGTGACTTGCCCAAAGTCACACAGGCAAAATTGGGACCCAGACCCTGACTCTAGATCTAATGCTGTTTCCACTTTCAGAAGCCAACTATGTTCCATCCCAGGGCCAGAACAGCCAAATTTGGAGACTCACCACTAGAATCAAATGATGGATATCTTTTTTTTCCAGTCACAGACACTCAAGGAGCCCATCTATAAAGGCATTGCAAGGTTGCCATCTGCACTGGTTCAGACAATAGTTCAGGAAGCTTTCCCCCAGGCTTCTTAATTCCAGTGCCTCCTCTCCATTAATTATTTCCTATTTATCCTCTATGTAGCTTGCTTTGTATGTATTTGTCTGCATGTTGTCTCCCCATTAGATTGTAAGCTCCTTGAGGGCAGGGACTATCTTTTGCCTCTCTTCTCCAGCACTTAGCACAGTTCATCGCTTAATATTTAGATGCTTAATAAATGTTTGTTGAATTGAATCAAAGTACCTGTACCAGTAAAATCATAGCTTTCTAAAGAGAAATGACCTAAGGCCACATGGACAGTAAGTATTCAAAAAATTGCTCCTGGTAGAGTCACTTTCCTGGCTTCAGTATCTTTATTTATAAAATGAAATAGCTGGGGTTCACAAAATCTGAGATCCCTTCCAGCTTTAAATCTACAATGCTTTGATAAGTCTATGATCCTATGACATCCAGAAAACCTTCTTAATATCAAGATAAGGAGTGAGACATTCAAGGTAAGTGGCCCAGGAAACTCTCTTCCCCCTACTGGTTTCCAAGCAAGAAGATCACCTAATTTGGGGGGAAAGAAAACAGAGAGAGGAAAGGAGAGAGAGAGAGAGAAGGGAAGAAGAGAGACAGAGAGAGAAAGACGGAGAGAGAGAAGGGAAGAAGAGAGACAGAGAGACAGAGACAGAGAGAGAGAAGGGAAGAGAGAAAGAGAGAGAGAAGGGAAGAAGAGAGAGACAGACAGAAAGAGAGAGAGAAGGGAAGAGAGAGAGAGAGAGAAGGGAAAAAGAGAGAGAAGAGAGAGACAGAGACACAGAGAGACAGAGAGAGAGAAAGGAAGAGAGAAAGA
>JAQQSU010009285.1:0-12731 GCA_028627135.1 Pseudochirops cupreus
TGTCAGATAAGTGACTGAATAAGTTAATCTATAATTGCCCCATGAGTGGAAGATTGATTATTGTATTGTGAAATGACTGAATGACTAAGTAAGGAGGGATTCCCCCCTTAGGGAAACCAGATGATTATTCTTGTTCTTTGGTCTGAATATTGTGGCCACTGTGGTAAAAACTGTGTGACCATTCTAATGTTAAGCTGTTGTGAACACTACATTGCGATTTTCTGTGATAAGATGTAATGTTGTGAATATTATGTTGTGATTTGTTGTGAATGTTTGCCTTGATTTGTAATGGAATAAATGGAGTGTTCCCTATACTGTGTAATCAGAACCTTAAAAGCTGTTCACAGTAGCATTCTTTTTGGGAAGCTGCTTGTGCATGGCGTTACATGGCCAAGAACTGGAAATTGAAGGGATGCCCATCAATTGTGGAACGGCTGAACAAGTTGTGGTATATGAATGCAATGAATGAAATGATGAACATGCTGACTTTAGAAAAACCTGGAAAGCCTTATTATATGAACTGATGCTAAGTGAAGTGTGATCAGAACCAGGAGAACATTGTACAGAGTAACAGCCACAGTGTGCAAGGACTGACTTTGATAGACTTAGTCCTTCTCAACAATACAAGGACCTAAAACAATTCCAAAGCACTCATGATGGAAAATGCCATCCACATCCAGAGAAAGAATTATGGAGTCTGAATGCAGGGTGAAGCAGACTATTGCCTTTTTTGTTTTGTTTCTTCTTTCTCATGGTTCCTCCTATTCATTTTAATTCCTCTATACAACATGACTAATATGAAAATATATTTAATAGGAATGTATATGTAAGAGCCTATATCAGATTACATGCCATCTTTGGGAGGGAAGAGAGGGAAAAATTTTAAACTTATGAACTAAATGTTGAAAACTAAAAATAAATAAACATAAAATTAAAAAAAAAAATCCCTGCCTTACTTTACTGCTTCTGATAGCTCTGGCTCACAGTCAGAGTGTCTAGTTTAGTCCAAATATTCTACAGTCTTTTCTTCCAGAATTCACAATCTTATTAAAGGCATGTACTCAGTCTCTAATCTGGCCCCAGGGAAGGGAATACAAATCTCATACAATCCCACAAATATTTAATAAGGGGCTACTATTCACAGGGCACCGGGAATACAAAGCAAAGTGATGAAGATTTCCTACTCTCAAGGATAATTATATTATGGTATATATTATATATAAACATTCATGTTTATATCATTACATACCATTATATAACATACATAACATATTATAATACATTGAAACACTCTAACAGAGAAAAATTTTTTAAATAGCCCTTGTTGCTCTGTGGCCCTCTGCGGTGACTACATTAAAGGACCTCAGAAAAGTAGACACTGATTTCTGAAAGGGAATTTGTTCTTTACAACTGGTTCACATGTTCACTAGTAGAAAGCAATCCAGTGCATCAACAAGTGACTTTAAAATCAAGTGTGTGAAGCGACATTATAATTAGCTCTATAAGAAGGCATATTGGAAAAGGCCCACTGGAGTTCATCATTCCATTTTCTTTCTGTACTACAGCTGAGTGGCATTATACAAGGTACCCTGCTGTTCAACTATTTTGCTATTTAAACTAGACTTCAAAGGTGATTTTTAAAAAAATCAATAAAAAATTTAGCTTTTGATTTTTTTTTAAAGGACTATCAGAGAGAAGAGGCATCATGTGACCTCATCCAAACTGCATGTCTCAGTCCTCCCACAGGAGTCTTGCCAGGTGTGAAGTTGGGAGGTAGCACAGGGGATTGCCCACCTTGGGAGCACAGCTGGAGGAGGGCAATTGACAGGTGGCATCCAAAACTCTGGGGTAAGGAGGGAGGGAATAGTCTGAGTTGGAAGCAATTGTGGAGGTGAAAAAATTGGGGTTGCATGTTGGTGGTGGCCATTTTGGACAAAAGGTGCTAGGGAGCCTGGAACAAAATTCATTACCAATCAGATGTTATTAATTTAGTCAGATGTATTTTCCAATTACCTAACACAGGAAATCATGCTATCATACATGGCTTAAAAACAACTGAACAAACTGAAACGGAACTTACTTTCTGAACATAACCTACTCTTTGTACCTAGCTAGGTGTAAAGTGAGCTCTTCCACTTGTGAATCTCTCTGATTTAAAACTTTCTCTTTTTTTTGACATTTAAAAAATTCTGTATTTTGAAAAGACATTAAATATTATGTCCAAAATGGATAAACAAAGAAATGTCATGTCCTTTATTTACAATCTCCTCAAAGCTAACTCAGCAATATTTTAAAGGCAGAGCATGCAAATGTAAAAGATTCACCACTGCTTAAAAAAAAATACTACACAAAAGTTTCCTAGATTACAATGTTTGCAAAGTAGAAATGTATAAAAATAATCAAAATGCAACAACAAAGTCAAGATTCGCTCTCATCCATGTCTCTCTGGGTTTCCCTCTGCAGCATCTTCTTGCTGCTGTTTCTTCCAAAGTTTGGCCATGGCCAGCAGTTTGAAGTTGGGCTGGGTTGCTGCATCTTCTGGAAAGATGTAGTAGCAGTACTCCTCCCAGCCAGCATCAGATCCATCTTCTGCCTGTACTTTTCTTCTCTTCTTAACTTTCTCTGGCATGAGTTTGTCCATTCTGTCTTTTTGAGATTCTGTTCCAAATTCATCTTCAAAGTTTCACCAGGATGCTAATAACGAGTCTTTCTTCCTTGTCTTCACTGTTTCTCATTATTTTGTTGGCGTCTTCATAAATTTGTCTACATTGAGTTAACCTTTCTTTATTTCCTGCAGGTAGCTCAAATTGGACAAAACTGATCCATACCTTAACATGTTGTGTTTGCTGCAGCAATCTCTGATAGAGACTTCTTGTTTTTTCAAATTCTTCTTCTTTGGTTTCAGAATCAAGGTAGGATTTCCAAAGCACCTCTGGCATGTCTAAACATGGCTGGCCAACAGCTAACTCATAGATCGTTGGGCTCTCTTGATATCTCGAAGAATTGTCCCTAACTATGCAAATTTGATCCATGATGTGCAATTTTCTGGGGAAAATTGCAGGAACTTTTCATAAAGTTTCCGGCACTGGTCAAATTCTCGAAGCTGCAGCTCCAATTCAATGTAGACTTTAAATAATTTGTTTTGGGGATACTTGCCCATAGAGGTTCCCAAAACTCTTCTGGCAAATGGGAGATTTTTTCTGTCTTATTTCAAACAGGGCATACCATAGCCACATTTTAGCAAATGTAAACTTTTGGTGAGGAATCAGTTTGAGACAAGCTTGATATACCTGTCTGGTCCTGTCTGGATTCTTTGCCTCCAACTCTTCATAAAGTGCATAGCTAATCCAGAGATATATATACCACTTCCAGTGCCTCTTTTCTTGGATTAGTAGCATGTTGGCAATTGCCCTTTCATACATCTCTCTCACAGTGTCTGGTTCCTTTGCATTCCTTTCCACCAATCTCAAATAATCAAACCAGGCATCATAATTGTATGGATTGGCGTTCACCTCCTCTTCATGCTGGAATCTCCATTTGCTCATGATGATGTCTTCAATATTTTGCCTATCCCCAAATTTCTTTTCAAAGATTGTGTAATTTTTAAAGAGCTTTTGGGCTGCTGGCTTGGGAATCCTGTCTAGGGCATATTTATAGATCACTCGTGCCCTTTCAAATCCTTTCTGATTTTCTTCAAACTTTGCAAAGGCCACATGGAGATGTTTATTCATGTGCTCCTTTCCAAAGAATTCCACAGCTCTTTCATATACTTTCCTTGCATGAGCAAAGTAGCCATGTTTTTCTTCAAAGTGAGCATACTTGATCCAATTCTTAACATCAGGGTGCACCAGGACATATCTTTAGTAAATGCCACGTGCCCAATCTACCTCTTTATATCTCAGTTTGAGGTTGATATAGGAGTGCCAGGCTTGCTCCTCAGGCTGCCATTCCATCCAGCATTCAAATACTTGCCGGGCTCCTGCAATGTTTCCGAATATCTCCTCCAGGTAAGTGTATTTGTGCCAGAACTGGCTGACCTGGGGAAGAATTGTGATGGGCCGATCCCAGACGTTTCGGGCTTTACTTGTTGGATTTACTTGTCGAGTCTTCATTTCCAGTTCTGCAGATCTTAGCCAGAGAGTGATGTTACAGTGGTCAACATCAAAAGCACGCTCGTATATGGAGCAGGCCCTTTGAATTTCTTTCTGCCTCTCTTCCCATTGGGAGTATTTTAACCAGTTACTAATCACAGTTCTATTCCTCCTTATATTCTCCTCAAAAGTCTTTCTTTTCCTTAATTTGTAATCATTTAATTCTTCTTCATCTGTGATCTTCTGCTGAGGAGGTGGTGGCAGAAACTCAAGCCCCCTTTCTTTGGATTCCCTTAAAAGCTGTTCTACAGTGATCTGTACTTGAGCAGGGGCCTTATTTTTAACCTTCACCACTTTGGGGATGCACTGCTTTCTGGCTGTGGTGAAGGCTGCCATGTTTTGGTGCATGGGTCAGAGCCTGCCTTCAGAGCTGGCTCCAATCCATAGGTTATATTCTTTAAGCTCCCCAAGACTGCCCTGACTCAATCAAGAAACTGAGGTCAGCGGTCTCTCTTTCACCGTGACCAAGATGCCAAGGGAACAGAGAAAGTCTCTCTGAGTCTCCTTTACATCCAGGTCTGCCTCCCTGACAGCCATTGCTGGGACTTCCTCTGACAAGTGAACAACAATCCTGATTGGTGGATATTTAATGAGGTGGTGGGCTAAAGTATTCACAACACCTGGTGGGGGGAGGGGTGTAAATTTACATTCAAGCAGCCTCTAGCAACCTGGGCAAAGGAAACCATTCCATTCAGGATTTCTATGGCTAACTTTCTCCTTTGCAAGCCAGTCACTCCAAACTTTAATGAAGGGAGCAAGGATGCCTGAGTCCTGCTAGTAGTGTGGACTAGCTCAGTTGGCTTGGGAGGGGCTAGAAGGGATGATGTTCCTCAACTAGAATGGGCCCTGAAGGGCTTCTCTTTAAGCTAACTAAAAGGCTAGTGTGGAATACAGTGACCCAGAAATGCAAATTGGGTCAGTGGACCTCCTGGGCCTAAGCAGGGTAAAAAGAAATGAGTCTTACTCTCCCCTTTCTCCATCCCCTCCCCTAGTCTAGATTTCAACAAGAATAAAAGCCCATGACAAGAAAAGGAATCACTAAATCTCCCTCTGACCCACAGTACAGACCTGAGTAAGACATTGATTTTACTTAATCTTAAACAGTGTCTGGTTCTTCTACATCCCAAGGTAAGTAATTACTAAGAAGGAACATTTTCATGGATTTTTGAGGGGTTTATCTCACATAGTATAAGTAATCCCAAGCTTATTCTTGTTTCTCCAAAGTCAAACACCCAACAAAATACGAGATTGCAAGTTGGGTCACCCAAGCCTCTCCTTCCTGGGTTCCACCTGAGAATCTCTGGTTCACAAACTGTTCTAGCTAGGTGTGAATCTAGCCTCTTCCACTTGATCTCTCAGCATTCATGTTTAGGCATTACAGGACCCTCTACCATATCACCAGCAGAACTGAAACAAATTAATAACCATGTCCAAACAGCAAGACTCAAAATATTTTCTCAGATAAAACACTGAAGAATTTTTTGAAACAATCATTATAAACCTAATGAAATGAAATACACTTAATAAAAGTTAGCAGCTTTTAAATAACTCTTTATCAACTAAGTCTATAACCTAACATTATCTAAATTACAAGAGAAATTGTTTTATCAACTATGTTGGTGTTACTAATGCAATTAATTGAACATTAACAGCAGTCAGAAATACATATACATCTTCACCAGTTTGAATTCACAACCATTATTACTGGGTTGGCTTCAAAGGATGCTGTGCTAAGTATCATAAGCCACTAATGTTAAAAATTCCTCACTCTATAGACAAGAGCTTCTTACAATGATCCTGAAAGATGGGTGGGCATGACTACCAGATGCTTATCTCACCTCACTTGCAAGAGACTAAGAAGTCAAAATTTCAGAAAATTCTTAGGGCAGTGTTGTATAATGGGTAAGGATATGAATTGAATCTTCTCACTTTAGAATTTCTAGTCCTCACCTAAAATAAAATCACTGGCCTGAAACCTGAGCATGAGGCTAGATCTCAAAGACTTTTAAAATACTGACACTCTGTTCAGATGTTAGTCTGCTGCCAGAGTTCAGCACTCATAACTATTTCTCAAATCTAATTACTTCTGAGTGGGGTACACTCTCTGCACGCTCTGTGAAGACTCCTCAAAATGAGAAGGGAGAGAAACTATCTGGAAACCAGAGCCTGAGTCCTTGGTTTATACAGCCTAGGAGCCTTCCCCCCTTCCTGTGCTGTCATCAGCATTAGGCCCCTTTCAGGAGTTTTAGACCTCTACCCTTGCTTGTGACCTTTTCCCCTCCCTTGCTTTGGCCTTTACCAAATAAGGCCATGGATGATACCTTGGCTTCCTGTCCCACCTCTCTGCCAATAGGAGATAGTGGTGGGATTCTTTGTTATCCACCATTGGGTTAGATTTTGTGCCAAGACTGAGAGCCCACTTTCTAGCCAATGGGAGAAGGAACAGCTAGGGGATGGGGGCTCGACTGCCTTAAGGTATAAATTCTTGGTCTTTTGTAACAGGCCTCCTCTCCTAGATCTCTGCCATGGAGAGGACTGCCCTCTTCCTTCAGGGGAAGAGAATACAACTTCTGTTCCTTCCTCAAGATGCCTCTGATTGTTTATTTTTCTTGGGGAGGGGATTTTTGGGGTCCCTGTGCCCCACACACTTCAAACTGTAAGCAGGATTGCTAAAAATCTTATTATCCGATATATTGTGAAAGTCTTTTTTTAAAGATAATTACATCAGTTTTTTACAATTAAATTTATAAACAGAAGAATCAAAGGCTGCCTGATCACAACTGATCCACTCAAATTGAAACCAGGATTGTTGATTACACCTGAATCTGTTTTCCCAAATGCAGACTGTCTAAGTAGTAATTTCAATTATTCAGCATTATTCTTTTTGAGGATTATTTCAAGCACTTCCTAAAGTCTATGGTTTTTCAGCTAATCCAGGTCAAAAACTGAAAGCACTAATCCCTCCTTTAAAACTCTAGTCTACCATAATTCTCCTAACAGGGGAGCATCTTTAAAAACCACATTCTGATTCAAGACAAATCAAATCTGGGTTTTACAACTGCTGGTGTTAACAAGTAAAATATCAAACATTTTAGGCAGAGTCTCAAGATTGAGAACTTACTGTTATCACTCAGTTCATTCTTAAAGGCACATGGTGAGACTATACTTTTTATTATTTTCCTTCAAACTACTCAAAGAGCTTGACCAAATTCTTGTCCCTACTGTCGGGGGAAGGGGAGGGAACCTTCAAAACTTCTCAGAATTCGTCTTAGAATTTGGCGTTAGTTTTGACTGTCAGCTTCCGGCTTCCCCCTTCTACCCTCCCCCTCCTTTGCTTCAGAACCCTTCCCCCTTTCCCTTGCTGTCAATCAGCATTTAGCTCTTAGCCCTTCCCTTCTTCACTGAGGCATTTGCCAAATAAGGACAGGTACATTTGGTGAGATGCAGGCTCCGGGAGCCCCCTTGAGCTCTCCTTGAATCTTCCCACATAAGGCATTTGCCTGAGGCCATTGACCCAGGGCAAGTCACAATGTCAACCTGTTTTGTAAAATGAAGATAACAGCACCTACCTCTCAGGCTTTTTGTGAGGACAGGCTGAGATATTTCTAAACTGCTTTGCAAACCTTAAAGTGCTATACAAAGCTAGCTATCATTATTGTTTATCATATACCCCTAGACCAGGGGTTCTCAACCTGTGGGCTACGTTCAATTTGTAACAATGGAAATACATCCCGCATATCAGATATTTACATTACAATTCATAACAGTAGCAAAATTACAGTTATGACGTAGCAACGAAAATAATTTTATGGTTGGGGGTCACCACCACATGCGGAACTATATTAAAGGATCGCGGAATTAGGAAGGTTGAGAACCACTGCCCTAGACTATAAAGTTTCATGATTATGAGAACAAGCACAGTGACCTGCACACAGGTTGATGTTTCTTAAATATTAGTTTAATTGAATTTAAGCATCAACTTTTAGTGTTAAAATATTTTATTGTTTTTTTATATCAACTTCATTTACAAATGTATCCCTCTCCACCCCCAGCCCCCACCCTCACTCCAGGGAGCAATTCCTTGTAATAAATTATTTTTAAAAATTTGAGAAAAAGATTCAGAAAAAAACTAACCAACACATCAACCAAGTCTGAAAATAAACGCAATATTTTACACCCACAGTCCCCACCTTACTAATGAAGGGAGAACATTATTGTTTTCTCTTCTTCAGGCTCATGGTTTATCATAATAAGGCAGCATTCGGGATTTTTCTTTTTGTTCCTTCCATTTACATTATTGTATATAGGTTTTCTTGCTCTTGCTTGCTTGGTGAAGTAGTATTCCATGTTACCTTCATGTACCACAATGTGTTTAATCATTCTCTGATTAACAAACATCACTTTGTTTATAGCACTGTTACTACCAAAAAAAATGTTGCTAAGAATATTTTAGTGTATATGAGAAGTTTCTTTCTTTGTGGCTTTCATGGGTTATATTCCAAAGTAAGAGGTTTCTTAGCCAAGTGGAATATTTTAGTGACTTTCTTATCATAATTCCAAATTGCTTTCGCAAATGGTTAGGCAGATTCTGTTTCACCAGTGTTAGTGTGTATGTCCTTCTGCAGCCTCTCCAACACTGTTTCATTTTTTTAAAATCACTACTTTGCTGGGTGTAATGTGAAATCTTGGAGTTTCCTTTGGTTTGGGTTTGGGTTTTGTTTTTAATACAGTTATGTGAATTGTCTCCTGAATGTTGAAACATTTTTGTATCCCTGGTATAAACACAATTTCATTGTAGTGAATTTTTTAGGGTACACAGTTTCAATTTTTACAAGGGCTGAATTTAAAATCAATATTCATTAGTGATACTGGCCTATAGTACTCTTTGCTTTATCTTTTCCACTTATAGTTATTAAGATTATATTTATCCCATCCAGATTTGTAGTGTTTTACAGTATTTCTCACTTTTTATAATTTGTATAGTATGAATATTAATAGTTCATTAAAATGTCTGATAGAGGGGCAGCCGGGTGGTGCAGTAAATAGAGCACCAGCCCTGAAGTCAGGAGGATCTGAGTTCAAATCCAGCCTCAGACACTTAACACTTACTAGCCATGTGACCTTAGGCAAGTCACTTAACCCCAACTGCCCTCCCCTCCCACCTCCAAAAAGCAAAAAAAAAAAAAAAAAAGTCTGACAGAATTTACTTGTAAATATATCTAGACCACGTTTTTTATTTAAATCCTTATAGTTAATTCACTTTTTTTAAAGATTGAATTAAAATCTTTCTGTCCGTTAATTTAGGGATTTTATATTTTTGTAGACAATTTTCTTTTAAATTATCAGCTTTTCTGGCTCAAAATTGTGCAGGTTCTGATCATTTTTATTTCTTCTCTGCTTACTGTGATTTTGTTTTAATCATTTTGTGTTGGCAATTTGATTTTACTTAACTCTTCTTTTTTAGAACAGGTTATATACAGCATGTCAATTTCTAAGTCTTTTTTTTTTTTAAAGAACCAGCTTTTAGTTGAATTCTTTAGTCTTTCTCACTTTTTAGCATATTTCTGTCCTAATTTCCAAGAGTTCCTCTTTTTTATTCATTTGAGGTTTGTTCCTTGATCTTATTTTTAAAATTTACTGTTCATTAATCCTTTCATTTTGTTAATGTTTTCAGAGGTAAGTTTTTTCCATGAGAAATGCTTTCTTTACCCACATTTCAGAAAGTGAGGTGTATTTCTCACAACTGTCATTCTTTCAGCTATTATTTCTATGACTCACTTTCTATTCTGGGGCCAGCATTGAGAATCCACTGAATTTTGTATTTTTGGTTTGCATTTCCTGTATGACTCTTTTTGTTGTGTCTGTAGAGGATATTAAATACATGTTCTTCTTTTCATATTTTTTCAGTTTCTTAGCAATTAATGCATTTTAACAAAGGTATCATATGATGCTAAACAAATACATGTTCTTTTTTTGGAGGCAATCAGGTTTAAAGTGACTTGTCCATGGTCACACAGCTAAAAATGCATGTTCTTTAATGTTTCCATTCAGAATATTTTCTAAATCAGTTGTTTTTGGTTTTCATTCATTTATAGTATGGGGAGTTTGTTATTTTGTAGCTCTGGTAGAAAAAACATTAAGGTCTCCTATAACCTTTTGTTGTTGTTATAAGTCATTTTGGACTCGTGTACAAGGTGAATTTTGTTGCTACCTAATTTTTGTTCTATCTTTATTGATTTTTAGCTGTTTATTGGACACAACAGATTGCTGCCCTGTTATCCCTTGTTGCTCTTTGATTTGAATGGTTAGTTCAATATATTCAATGTAAGTTAGGTCTGCATTTTCCTCTATTTCTTTTGTATCATTTTTATACCTTTCTAGTTTAACTCACACTACATTGCCGCTTCTACTTTCCAGGCTTTCTACCTATCCTGTCTTTTGCCTACCTTAAGTTCTTTGAATTTATTTTTCTCAACTTTTTATTTTACATTTTTCTTTAACTGCATCTTTTCCCAAGCTGTCATTTGTATTACTCCCTTTCTTCTTCTTTGCTCCCAGGTCTCACTGAATTTTATCTTGTGATTCGGGGGCTATACCAAAATTTGGCTTTTTGCTATTGTCTCTCATGGGAGTAGTTCTTGATGTACTAGGATTGAGCTTCCTCTCCTATCCAATTTATTACTGATTTTATAGAACTTACCTTAACCTCTCTTCTTCTACTGTCCCTCAACCTTCCCCCCAGCCCCTCGCTACTCTTTAAAATGGCAATTCAAAATGGAAGTAGTATCAGACGGAAATAGTACTGTGTGGTAGCGGCCACTTGGTGTTCCAAACTGTTAGGTCCTGTCTTACTCCTTGCCCTTACCGTGATCAGTCTTTATTCCTTAAGCTGTCATCTTACCTCTGCTTCTATGTCCGTCCTACCATTTTGGGTGTTAGCAATCCTCTGCAGTGAGATGCTGTTCATCAAGGTATTAATCCTTTGACAGAATGTGGTCTCCTAATGTGCAAGGTATGTCCAGAAGCAGCATTATAAGGCTTGTTTCTTGTGAAGATCTCACACACACACACACACACACACACACACACACACTCACTCTCTCTCTGGTCTCACCCTTTCCTGGGGGTGCTCTCCCCCATTTTTGTCCAAGATTAAAGAAATTAATGTCTCTTCACTGCTCACCTATGGATTTTGTAGGGCAGCATAATAAATTCCTCATTCATATAACTTGTCACTCTGCTTTTCCTTCCAACAAAAGATACTAATTCACTTAGAGATTTAGTCCATAGAGTATTAATTCAACTCTTCAAAATTTCTTTATTTTACCTAAAAATTCTTAGGTCTTTAGCTTCTTAGAACCTTGTCATTCTACCTTTTTAAACCTCCCTAGATCTATTTGAGAATAACTTATAAAAACTTAAAAGCAATCTATAAAGAAGAATCTATGATTTTATCAGGTTTTTTTCCTTGATAATTGCACTTATTTACCTTTGTTCTGCTTCTGTTTTGGGACGAGTGTTGCCAAGTTTTCAAACCACCCCCTTTAACTTTTGTTTTTGCTGTGACATCTCAATTTGTTGAATGTCTATTTTTTAATCTCTCAGGTTTACAAAGTATTATTTTGGATTTCATCTTGAGTTTCATTGTTTTTTGGAGTATAATTTTCCATTCTTTCCTGCAACTTCTCATAAATGTGGGATAATCATGTCCCTTACCCAGAATCATTGTTTTGGAGGATCATTTCAGAGGCCATCTAGTGCAACTATTTCATTTTATGAGAAAACTAAAGCCCCCAAAAGTTGTGCCTTGACCAAACTTACAAAGGTAATCAGTGACAAAGGTGAACTTTAAATGTCTAATTCTCTAAATAAAGATACCAAGTTTCCAAATTATATTTCTTTCATATTTGAAAGTCATTCTTTTGACCACTTGCAACAACCTGTTGTTGAACTTGTCAATCAACTACAAGCACTAGAATTTGAGGCATGTTATTTTTTTCCTCTGGTGATGAGCTGTGGATTCTCTTAAATGAAGCTTTGTCGTTCATGGTCGGATCTTGTGCGACAGTTTTCTGGCATTTACTGCATTATGGCATTGTTTATTAATTTGTAGTGTTCTTATCAGAGACCTATGATTCTTAAATTCTTTACACATTTTGTGTTCAAAGTCAGTTGCTTTGGCTGGTATAGACATAGATCCTTTTAACAGCATTACCGTTTGCTTTCTTTTTGCCAAAAATTTCCATCAGCGTCAGTATTATTGTGTTTCTACTATTCTCCCTCTCAGAGCTACACTTTTGTTGATATACTCTATCAAGTATGCACTTTGTCCTATCTTGTTGGTTGTTTAAAGTGTAATATCCCTTTAAAATGATATTTTAACTCAAAGAATTCAGTGATTTAATGATTTTGTGGTAGGCATTCCAGGGCAGCAGAGGCGACGTAGATAGTATTCTTTGTACTTAACAACTGGAGAAACTGGGGTAAAAAATTAGCAACCTGATTTGTCCAACCAGCATAAGAGTAACAGTGATAAGAATACACTGTGTTGAGAGCTCTAAATTCTGTCCTAAATCCTTT
>JAQQSU010009286.1:0-12731 GCA_028627135.1 Pseudochirops cupreus
TGTTAGCCAGCCTGATAGATGTGAGGTGGTATCTCAGAGTTGTTTTAATTTGCATTTCTCTAAACAGTAGTGATTTAGAGCATTTTTTCATGTGACTCTTGATAGCTTTGATTTCTTCTTCTGAAAACTGCCTGTTTATATCCTTTGATCATTTATCAACTGGGAATTGGCTTTTGTCTTTATAATTCTGACTCAGTTCCCTACATATTTGAGAAATAAGTTTCCTGGTTTCCTTCTAATTTGGCTGCATTAGTTTTGTTTGTGCAAAAGCCTTTTAATTTCATGTAATCAAAATTATCTATTTTACTTCCCATAATCCTCTCTATCTCTTGTTTGATTATAAACTTGTCCCTTATCTGTAGATCGGATAGGTACATTTTTCCATGCTTTCCTAATTTACTTATGATATCACCCTTTATGTCTAAATTGTTTATCCATTTTGACCTCATCTTGGTATACAGTGTGAGATGTTAATCTATGCCTAATTTCTGCCAAACTGTTTTCCAGTTTTTGCAGCAATTTTTGTCAGATGTTGAGTTTTTGCCCCCAAAACTTAGATCTTTGGGTTTATCAAAAACTAGGTTACTATGATCATTTACTACTATGTATTGTGTACCTAATATATTTCACTGATCCGTATGGTAGTCCTTTGGGGTACATTTGTCCTTATATATGTTTAATGCAATTTATATTTACCTATCTCCTTATACATTGAATGCCCCAGGAGAATCTGCTTGAAGGCAGAGATGGTTTTGCCTTTATCTTTATACACCCAATACCTAACACAGTGCTTGGCACCTATTGAGAACTTAATAAATGCTTAATGGAATTAGATAAAGAGAATTATGTAAGGTCCCTGGGTATATACATATGACTTCAGGAGGCAATGGCCAGTGTAATCATGAGAACTTTCAGTCTCAGGGAGGAAACATATTTGCCTTCGGACAAGAACAAGGAGATTATGATCACACAAGTTAGTCATGGAGCTTATTGCCTAAAGTAAGGCAGATTACAAACATGTCATGTCTCTTTTAGACTGTAAGTACTTTTTGCTGATTTAGAGTTGGAAGAGACCACAGAGTTCATTGAACCCAGTCCCATTATCTTACATATGAGGAAACTGATCCTTAAAGAAGTAGTCACTGGCCCAAACTGGGATTTGAATCCCAGGCCCAGGACTCAAAATCCAGTACCCTTTCTACTGTGCAGTGCGCAGAAGCTCTTCTTGCTTCTAGGATAAAATCCCAGACTTCTCCATTTGGCTTCTAGTAGCCTTTACTACTTGGCCTCAGACTATTTCCCCAGGCTCAATGCACATTACTGTCCTCCACATACTCAAACACCACTCTGTTTTGCTTGATTTTTCTCTATGTCCGCTGTACCTGGAATGTACTCCCCTTTCAACTCTACCTCATAGATTCCCTAGCTTCCTTCAAAGTGTAATCCCTGTTCCAAAGCCCGTTGGTATGGAATACTCTCCTTATTGGTGCATATGAGCACTCTGCCCTGCATGAAGGGCAGCTCTAACCTTCTCTAGTCATGCTCCAGGTCCTCTCTTGGACACCAAACATCAAGTCATTTCAGGTGCCTCTGGCTTCCAGCTTCAAGAAGGAAGATAGAAGAGTCAACTCCACTTCAGGTTGTTGAAGGAAAAGACTCTGAGGAGGCACAAGAGGAGCTAGCTGTCTCCATTATGTCCCCATTCTCAGCTTGCTACTCTAGAGACTCAGAAATTCCCTCTTGGGTGTGATCCAGGACACTCTCTCTCAGGTGAGCTAAGTTATCTCAATCTCAATGGGAGAGATCTCCTTCATTTTGTATGGTTTGTATTTCTATATATTCTTCTATGTATACCTTCTCTGATTTCTGTTTTGACATGGTTTGGATAAATGGCTGTCTTGGCTGTGTGTTATGTGTGTTCGTTGTGGAATTGGTATTAAATGGGAGAGGGTCAAGCCTTGGATATAGAGCTTCCTCCCCCAAAATGACAAAGTGAGCAGAAGTGAGTTTAAATCTGATCATATCCCCTAAACTTTTTATTTATTTAATTTTCTTTAAGGGAACAGATGGATACAGTTCTAGACTGCTGCCCCCTCTCTTTGAGAAGAGTGGAGCAGCCTCTGGTACCAATCTTCTGCTCCCCCTGCTGGCAGGAATGAAAGACTCCCTTGGAGAAAGGTGGGATGGGTGGGAGAAGAGGCTGGAGATACCTGTTTTGTGTCCTGTGGAGCCAGCCATACATCAGCCCTCTCTCTTCTCATAAAAGGTCAGCCCAAGTGCCACCTCCTAAAGGAAGCCCGTCCTTAACACTCCAAGTACTAGGACCATTTCTCCAGAATTACTTTATTTTTATATGTGTGTGTGTTTGTTGTTTGCATTATGAAAGGAGGAAAAAAGTATCTTCTACATGCAAAGCACTGTGCTAAAAGCGCAGGGCATATGGAGAGAAAAGCAGGGGTAATAGAATGAAAGCTCTTTGAGGGTAGGGAACGTTTCATTTTGGCTTTTGTATCCCCATCTCTGGCAGTTAGGGGACACAGTAGATAAGAGCGCTGAGCCCAGAGTCAGGAAGACTCCTTTTCCTGAGTTCAAATCTGGCCTCAAACACTTATTAGCTGTGTGACCCTGGGCCAATCGCTTCACCCTCAGTTTGCCTCGGTTTCCTCATCTGTAAAATAAGCAGGAGAAGGAAGTGGCAAACCACTTTAATATCTCTTGCCAGGAAAGCCCCAGGTAGGGTCACGAAGAGTAGAACACAACTGAACAAGTCCCCATCTCTCGCATCTAGGATAGTATTTGGCACAGAGTAAATGTTCTTAGCTGTTGAATTAAATTGAATTGGTTCGATAGATCTCTGTTTGTTGTCTCCCTCCACCTTTAACCTCCAGTCTCCTTGATTTCTTGTTCTTTTGAAGAACAGTAAGAATATCAGCCCAATTGGATCAGAAAATTCATAGGATCAGTGGGAGGTAAGTCTGGAAAGTTAGGTTGGGGCCAGACAATGCTTAAGGAGTTTGTCTTTTATCGTGGGGGCAGCTAGGTGGTGCAGTGGATAGAGCACTGGGCTTGGAATCAGGAAGGCTCATGTTCATGAGTTCAAATCCAGTCTCCGACAGCTGTTATGACCTGTTAACCCTGTTTGCCTCAGTTTCCTCATCTGCAAAATGAGCTGGAGAAGGAAATGACAAACCACTCCAGTTTCTTTGCCGAGAAGACCCCAAATGTGGTCACAAAGAGTTGGACACGACTGAAATGGCTGAACAATAACTTTCTACCCGGGTAGATTTCTTCAGTCTTGTATTTGTGTGATTAATTCTTTGAATCTAAAAAGAGGTTTATGTGTGTCCTAAACATCTTGCAAGCAAAGTAATTGAATATGGATAATTTTTTAAATAAGGAACACAAATGATCAATAAACACTTAATGGGATTTTAAAACTCTCTCCTAATGAGAGAAATGAAAATGAAAACAACTCTGAGATATAACCTTAGGTCCATCAAATTGGCAATTATAGTTTAAAATGACAAAATTCATCATTGGTCCGGCTGTGGAGAATCAGCACCGTTCAACTGCTGATGTGAACTGGTACAATTGTCTTGAAAAGTAATGGGACATTATATAATGAAAGATACAAAACTTTTTTTATACCTTCTTACCTAGTGATCTGACTGTATCCTAAGGATGTTACTGAAAGGAAAAATAAAGATGTCTTTGTTAAAAAAAATTGTTCATAGTAATATTTTTATTATAGAGAAAAATGTGCCCAGTGTATGATTGAAAAAATCATCAGTCGATCACTATTTATTAAATGCCTACAAAGTGCCAGGCACTGTGCAAAATGATGAGGATGTATAGAAAGGCAAGACAGTCCCTGCTTTTGAGGAGCTCACAGTATAAAGGGGAAAACATGCAAACAACTCTGTACAAACAAGATATAGAAAAGATAAATTGGAAATAATCAACAGAGGGAGGCCATTAGAATTAATGGGGGATCAGGAAAGGCTTCCTGTATGTAGAAGGTGGGATTTTAAGTGGAACTTGAAGGAAGCCAGGGAGGCCAGAAGACGTCCGGGCATAGTATGTAGAGGGGTGTAAGATCTAAGAAGACTGGAAAGGTAGGGAGGGGCCCAATGGTGAAGGGCTTCAGACTCTAAACAGAGGATTTTATATTTTATCCTGGTGGTAACTACTAAAGTCTACTAAGTTGGGGTGGGGGGGAGTGAAATGGTCAGAGCTTCACTTTAGGAAGATTATTTTGACAGCTGAGTAGAGGTTGGCCTGGAATGAGAAGAGATTTGTGCTAGGGAGATCAGTCAGCAGACTGCTGCAGTATTCAGGGCATTAAGTGAGCAGGACTTGGAGCTTTGGAGTGTCAGGGGAGAGAAGGGGGCATATGAGAGAGATACTAGGCACACCTCAGAGATATATGGCTTTGGCTCCAGACAACTGAAATAAAGCAAATATTGCAATAAAGTAAGTCACATGATTTTTTTGTTTCCCAGTGTATATAAAAGTTATGTAAGTGTGCAATAGTATTAAGTCTAAAGAAAAAACATGCTTCATTAAAAAATACTTTATTGCCAAAAAATGGTAACCATCATCTGAGACTTCTGCTAGTTATAATCTTTTTTTGCTAGTGGAGGGTCTTGCCTCAGTGTTGATGGCTGCTGATTGATTGTAGTGTTGGCTGCTAAAGCCTGGGCTGGCTGTGGCAATTTCTTAAAATAAAACAACAGTGAAGTGTGCCGCATTGATTGACTCCTCCTTTCACTTGAACACTTAAAGGCCATTGTAGGGTTCTTAACTGACCTAACAATGTTGTGTCTTAGGGAATAGGAAGACTCAAGGAGAGGGAGAGAGATTGGAGAACAGCTAGTTGGTGGAACAGTCAGAACACATCTATTAAATCCACTGTCTTCTATGGATGTGGTTTGTGAATCCCCAAAACAATTTCCATTCAAAGATCACTGATCACAATGACAAATACAGTAATAACAATAATGCAAAAATTTGAACTATTGTAAGAATTACCAAAATGTGACAGAGATGTGGTGTGAGCACACACTATTAGAAAAATGGCTCCAAGAGACTTACTTAATATTGGGCTGCCACAAACCTTCAGTTTGTAAAAACAAAACAAAACAAAACACTATCTATGAAGCACAGTAAAGCAAAGTTCAATAAAATGAGGCATGTTTATATGACAGGCCTTGGCAGGCAACACATTGGATATGGGGCTGGGGTTGGGGGGAGACAGATAATAGAGACTAAGCGCTGAGAGGATGGTGGTCTCTTCAGTAGTAATGGAGAAGTGTAGAAGTTTTGGGGGAAAGAAAATAAGTTCATTTTTGGACATGTTGAGTTTAAGATTACTAGACAGCCAGTTTGAAATGTCCAATTGACAACTGGAGATATAAGATTAGAGGTTAGTAGATGTGTTAAAGCTGGAAAAGTAGATCTGAGAGTCTTCAGCATAGAGATGACAAATGGACCCATACGAGCTGATAAGATTGCCAAGAGGAAAAAAAGAAGTGGGCTCAAGACAGAGCCCTGTGCGAATTCTGTGGTTAACAGCATCGACCTGAATGAAGACCCAACAAAGTGAGAAGTAGTCAAACAACTAAGAGGAGAACCAGGAGAGAGTAATGCCATGAAAACCTGGAGAGAAGAAAATATTAAGGAGAAAAGAGTGATCAGCAATATCATAGGCTGCAGAGACGTCATGAAGAATGAGGATTAAGAAATTTGGCAATTAAAGTAGAATGTTAGTAATTTTAGAGAGAGCAGTTTGGGTTGAATGATGAAGCCAGTAACTGTAAATGATGAGGTCTTTAACTGTAAAGAGTTAAGAGGAGAACAAGATGAGAGAAATTAGAGGCACCTATTATAAATGGCCTTTTCTCTTCTTCAGCCACGAAAAGGGAAAAGAGCTGTAAGACTAGAGCTAGCGGGAATGGATGGATCAAGAGAGGATTTTTTGAGAATTGGGAAAATGTGGGTGTGTTTGTAGGCAGTAGGAAAACAGCTAGTAGACAGGAAGAGATTGAAGTTAAGTGACCGAACGAGGCTGATAGAGCAATCTATCAATGCCAAAGAAGATGTGATGTATGAGTGCAAATAACGTTTTATCATATGATAGAAAGGACAAATGTAAAGAATACGAGGAAACACAGGAAAGCACTTGAAGTGATGGAGAATGAAGAAAGCAGAACATAAACAATATATAGAGACTCTAATTATTGCAATAACAAATCAACAAAATTTCAGGAAAAAAGTTGCAAAAGGGGACACAGAAAATTTGATTTCCTGATATTGTTAAAGTTAACATACATCATACATTTAAAAATAAATAAGGAGCCTCTTGTGTTTGATCTTTTTAAAAACTTTTATTTGTGTTTGAGTATGTTTTTGGACCCAACAGCAAATATTTATTGAAATACTTAATTTATTTATTAAAATCTCAGGAACTCTACGAGCGTAATGAAAGAATCGGCCAATGAGGATTAGTCCTGAAGCATGTGTACGTATTTCCCTGCCTGGTTCCTGTCTAAGCAGTCACTTGGAATGTTGGAGATTTTATCCACGTGTGATCAAGTTGCTATTATGTGATCATAACATCTTCCAGTGGGCTGAGAAGCTAAAGGATTGATGATGCAGTGTGTGCCAGACTGGAACTGACTTAAAATACCAAAGGAACTAACCATCCTTTCCCTTTTTTCCTTCCTGCAGTGAGTGAGGCAAGAACTGCTGTGAGCTGCTGGATGGTTGAGCAGAAGCAACCTGCATTTCCCACTCAGCTGCCGGTGGCCATGAACACATGACCCCTTTGTTTCTTTGGCATTTGTTTTTCCCTAGCTTAAGTGAATGAGTTGTTCATCGATAATTGCAAGGTCACAGGGATCTTATGAGTTTGGGAGATCCATCAGAGCTCCCAGAGATCCTAGCAACAACCAGAGTCAGTAGCAGAGTCCACTAGTAGTAGTGCCGGTGTGAGAGTGGTTGCTAACAGAGTAACCATCAGCAGACAGATGTGAAAAGCTAATTGTCTGAGGATAGGGATGGCTTCAGAAGTGTGACCCTTAAAGAGAGAAAGACTGCCTATAGACCTTAGAAAGGTATTGACATTTAAAATCCAGTAGAAAACTATACCTAAGGGGAAAGTATTTCAGAAAGGGAAAAAAGCCAAGGTTTAAGTGAATCACACAAGGGAGCCCTATCTTAGTATTAATGATAAGAAGGCACGCTACATTCAAACCCAACCCTATATGTCCAGATTAGTATGAGGGGATCTTTACATGAGACTTAAATATACTCACACGAGAATCTTGACGCATTTGGAGTTACCCAGTGATGGAACCCTAAGAGAAGTCAGCTGCCCTCTGGCAAGAGAAGTCAGCCACCCACAGGTAACCCAACCGGTGACTATGAGTGGAGAGTAGTACCATAAATAGTTCTATGCCAGCTACTAGGGATACAAATGCTAAAAAGGAAAAAAAATCACTAGTTTCAAAGAGTTTATATTCTAATGAAGAAGATAATAAATACATATATAACTATATGCATAATAAATATTAAAATAATAAATATGATACAGTTAAATATAAGACATTTAGGGTTGGAAAGTACTAGTGATTGGGGAATTATGGAAGGCTTCGAAGTAAGAGGGAGTTACTTGAGTTTTACCAAGAAGGAGAAGGCAGAGGTAAGGAGTATATTCCAGAATGAGGGTAGCCTGTGCAAAACCATGAAGATGAATGATGGAGTGTCATGTGTAAGGAACAAAGAAAAAACCAATTCAGCTGGATAGTAGAGTTCAGGAAAGGGACTGATATATCATGAGGCTAGAAAGAGAGGTTGGGGTCAGGTTGTAAAGAACTTTAAAAGCTAAATGAGGAGTTTACGTATTTTATCCTAGAGAAAATAGGCAATAACTGAAATTTCTTGTGTAGCAGAGTGACAGGGTCGGGCCTGTATTTTAGAAAAAAACACTTTGGCAGCTGTATAGAAGTGGAGTAGAAAGAGTCTTGACACAAAGAGACTGATTAGGAGGCTCTGGGTGAAAGGTGACAAGGGCCTGAATTAAGGAGGTGGCTATGTGAATAGAGAGAAGAGGTCAGATGGGAAATATGTGGAGGTAGAAATGGCAAGATATGTGAGCTGATGATATCACTGAGAGAGAAGAGGAGAGGGCCCAGGGCAGAGCCTTGGGGAACACTCACAGTTAGGGAGAGTGATATGGGTAATAAGTAGGCAAAAGAGTCTGAGAAGGAATGGTCAAGATTAGGAGAACCAGGAGGGAATGGTGTCTTGAAAGCCCAGAGAGGAAAGGAGGGAAGAGCATGATCTGTTGGTCTGTCAAATGAAGCAGACACATTTAAAAGTATGAAGACTGATAAAAGACCATCAGATTTGGGAATTGGGAGATCGCTGGTATCTTTGGAAAGAGCAGTTTCAGTTAAGTGATGAGGTCACAAACTAGATTGCAAAAAAAGGTTGAGAAGTGAGTGAAGAGAAGAGGCAATGAATGTAGACAGATATTTCTAGGAGTTTGGCTGAAAAAGAAAATAGAAATAATGTACAAAAGCTTGAGGGGCGGTAGGATGTAGCAAAAATACTTTAAGGATGAGGAGACTTGGGCATATTTGATGGAAGGCACAAGGAAGGTATGGGATCAAGGGCACATGTAGAGGGGTTGATCTTTTCAAGGAGAAGAGTCACCTTGTTATCAAAGCCTATGGAAAAGCAGGAGAAAGTCAGGAAAGTCAAGGGGTTTTGAGATGAAGATAAAGAAAAAAGAGAAAGCTCATTGTTAATGGCCTCAGTTTTCCCAATAAAAGGAAGGTCCCCAGCTGAGAAAAAGGGGGAAGGGAGAAGCTTTTGTAAGGAGTAAGGGAATCAATTAGTGAGGAATAAAAGGATTGCCTTGCTGTAGTGAGGGCCCAGTTGAATTAATGATGAAACCAGTGTTCTAGGTAATCATCTTGGGGTGCCCTTCAGAGAAAATATACATCAACAATATGTGCAAATGACACAGCATAGAGTAAATCATTGCTTGATAGACTGCTTCAGTGACTACAGGTATAAATTACATGCATTATACATTACATACATTACATACATAACTGTTGATACATTTCCATATATGAGGAAATTAGCTTAACAGCAAAACAAAGCTAAGCAATAATAACATCACTAGGACCACAAAATAACAAAAACACAGATAAACAGCAACATACGTGCAAACAAGTCAACAGCAAAACTATGCACAGATCTTGCACATAAGCAAATAATCATGGACAAGCAAATAAAAAACAGAAACAGAATTAAAACATGCAATAACTAAGGCACCAATGAGCAAATGCAATTACATGTGGGGTACACATTATATGGGCAAACATTAGCATGCTTGTTTGGTTATATGTGTAACCACTGTAACATGGAATTAAGTATTGTCCACTTGGGGAGAGGCTCTGATTTGTTAAGAATATAAAGGGGAACAAGAGAGGACTCCATTGGTATTGCGTTTTACCAGGAGAGTAGGGGACCCAGGAGCAAATTAAAGAGACCCATTCCTACATGTAGGCACCCCTTTCCCATGAACTGGCTCACTTTTGCCCCAAGAACTTTACTAGGTCTATGGCTCAATTTATATGTATGTTATTTATCTCTCCACTTTAAATTTAGACTCTCCTATTTATGAAAATTCATTCTTGCTTAGAGGTACTGCTCACTGCCTTTATTTCATTTGTGATGTCCAAACAGAATTATAATCTGTTCTTCCTTCCCTGTGTCTTAGTTTCACTAAAGCTTTCCAGACTTCTCCCCAAATCTCTACTTGTACCAGCATTAACTACACAAATTTACATATAAAAAGGGAGAAGTAAAACAACATCAATGAAAGGACCAGGAACAGTGGTTGAAAAGGTTGTTTGGTTTAGAAGAAGTCAACAGCTCTTTTTTCCCCTCCTGTAGATCAAGGCATATTCGAGCCTTTCCCAGGAGGCACTGGGAGAGGAAGCACTCTTCCTCCTACTTCAGCAGCCAGGATGCTATGAGGACATGGCTCTTACGGTCTATATTCTGCTTGGGTAAGCTTGAGACTAGATGGCAGAGGCCTAGCTTCCTCTTATGTTTTAGATTTCTTTTGATTATAGACTGAATGGCTATCCCAAGATGGATATAACCAGCCTTGGATGAAGTCTCGCAAGTTGGCAAGGTCTCAAGGTTCTGGCTTCCTTGGTCAGAGTTGATCAGCAACAGGGTAGGTAGACAGAATATTCTGGTTTAGGTCAATGGTTCAACTGTAGGATTAGGATGCAATGAGACACTTGAGGATCATAATGTGCAACAAAATCAACTTAGGATTAGGTTGAAATACTACTCTCCTAAATCTCCAAGGAGAAATCCTCTAAAATCTCTAGCATCAATTTCCCATAGTTTGGTGACTTTCTGGCTTGGGCAACAAGGCCACCAAAGCAATGAAAATTATAAGAAGGCCCTTTCTTAAAGAAAAAACAGCTTAATTTAAAACTGTTGCTGTTCCTACCATATCTAATCCCTTGAAGGCAAGGTACTCAAAATTTTCTAATTTTCCACCACTAAAATATTAAAATAATTCTGACTTCAAAAAGAAGCAGTTCTGAAGGAGCCTGATATAGATGATAGAAACAAAAAACGATACAAAAGGTACAATTCATACAGTGAGGACAGTTCAAAGTAGGTAGTATTAAGGGGGAATAGTAATTTGATAGACCTGAGGTTCTTTTCTCACTAGTGTAGGTTCCCAATCTTCATCACCATTCTTTTTGTTTTGTTTTGTTTTGTTTTTTTGGAGAGGGGAAGGCAGGGCAGTGGGGATTAAATGACTTGCCCAAGGTCACACGGCTAGTAAGTGTTAAGTGTCTGAGGTCACATTTGAACTCAGGACCTCCTGACTCCAGGGCTGGTGCTCTATTCACTGCACCACTTAGCCGACCCCCCCATCGTCATTCTTGACCCTATTTTCTTCTCTTATAGTTCTAATCTCAACAAGGTCCAACATATTCTCCATTCAAAATGTACTATATCTAGTTAGCATTTATTAAATAAATGTCTGTTATGCAGCAGTTACTGAGCTGGGTATACAAAGATGAAATTGAGAAAGTGCCCACCCCCAGGGAATTTATGTACTATGCTCTAAAGACCCCTTGAACCCAGAAATGATTCTAATTATTAGGCTTCTTCTCCAGCTTCCCCTGTACTGTCATGAGGTACTGTTCAACTATACCAGAAACTCTCAGGATCTGCTGACAAATCTACCCCAATTCTGGAGCTAGTTGATGACATGACTTGATCATGGTCTTCATCAGAACTATAGCTCTACATTCTTTTTTTTAATTTTAAACAAGATGTTTATTTAAACAACAAGATGTTTGACTTGAAGGGAAAACTATCTAGGATCAATTTCTTTATAGTAATTTATCCCTAATGAGGGAAAGAGATTGCCCTATGTGTAACAGCTATGTACAAAAAAGTTACAAAATTGTCCTTGGTTTTACAGTGATAAAAGAGAAACATTGAAATTATCCAATCAAACAAGATGTGCAAGGATTTTTTTGTGTTTGTTTTTTTTTTTTGGTTGTTAAATAGTGAGAGTGAAATAACTTACTGGAATACAAATATAAAAGTTGAATAAACATGCCACTAATGGAGAAAAGGGATATTTTCACAGAACCAGTTTGTTTTTTCCCCTTCCCATTTCCATTTGATGTTGATCGAAACATACCATCGGCAATTTAGTTAAAAAAAATACTCATTATGCCTGTGCACATACACCAGTTACTTTATGTACAATAAAGGAATGGAGAAGGGAATCAAAGAAGAGAGAAAACTACACTGCAGTAGTCAGGATGTGGATGAACCAAATCTTGGTTTTCTAATTGTGAATGTATTGTTTTCCTTAGAAGCACAGTTCTGGAGTAGAGTTGTAAATTCTCTCTTTAGTAAGCGCCTCCTGTCTGCTGCTGGAATACATCAATTGTATCTTCATCCTCCATTTCCTTTTTTTTTAAATTTCATTTCTTAATTAAATTTTTAATTAATTTATTTATTTTCTTGTTTACATCATTCATTTCCACGAGATTTTGAGTTACAAATTTTCTCCCCATCTTTCCCCCACCCACCACCCCAAAACAGCCATCCCACTGTATAACCCCTCCCCCAATCTGCTCTCTCCTATGTCCTCCCCCATTGCCCCGCTGACTTTCCGGTAGGGCAAGATGGATCTCCCTGCCCCAGTGCTTGTATATCTTAATTCCCAGTTGCATGTAGTTAATAATATATATATATTTATACATATATATATTTTTTTAACATTTGATCATAGAACTTTAAATTCTAGATTCTTTCCCTTTCTCCCTCATTACCCACCCCCACTGGGGGAAAGACAAGCAGTTCAATACAGGCTGTACATGTGTAGTTATGCAGAACATCTCCACAATGGACATATTGTGAAAGACTGATTGTATGTCCCTCCTTCCTATCCCGCCCCCACTTGTTCTATTCTCTACCCTGTCCCTGTCCCTTTACAGAAACATGTGCTTCCAACACCCCTCCCCACCACTCTGTCTTCCTCTCCATCATCCCCCCTCTCATCCCCATCCCCCCTACTCTCCCGTGTGGCAAGATACCCAGTTTAGAGTTCATGTCATTCCTTCCCTAAGCCAAATTCAATGAGAGTAAGGTTGACTCTT
>JAQQSU010009287.1:0-12730 GCA_028627135.1 Pseudochirops cupreus
GTTCCTTGATGTGAAAAATCACTGTCTGGTGTATATCTTACCCATATAGGGAGAGCAAGTTTATGTAAAATTTTGAAATATAAGCAATTTTTAAACCAAGTCTTTTCTGGATCACATAGTAGGTAGAATGTTGGACTTGTGAAGGAATCCCAAGGTCAAATCCCATCTTAGACATTTGCTAACAAGGTGACTATGTTCGAGTCACTTGACTCATCTCAGTTTTCTCATCTGTATGTTGGAATTAGCTATGAATTCCCAGTGTTATTGTATAACTCAAGTGAGAACTTGGGACAGCTAGATAGTGCGGTGGATAGAGTTTGGGGCCTGGAGTTAGGAAGACTGCTCTTCTTGAGTTCAAATTTGGCTTCAGATGCTTACTGACTGTGTGGGCAAGTCACTTAACCTTCTTTGCCTCATTTTCCTCATCTGTAAAATGAGCTAGAGAAGGAAATGGTAAGCCATTCCAGTATCTTTGCCAAGAAAACTCCCAATGGGGTTACAGAGAATTGGATACAAGTGAAATGAGTGAACACCACTACCAAATGAGATAAACATAAAGCACATTGAAAACTTTAAAATGTTTAACAAATATCAAATATCTTCATTATCATCATCACCATCATTGCTATGTTACTCAACACCAAAACAAGTCTAATCCACTTGTAATAGTCTTAGGTTAAGGTGTCTATTGCTGTTAAAAGAGTAGTGCACACAATTCCGTTTCACTCTTTATCATTATTTTGAGGTTCAATGGACCTACTTCTACATTTCAGCAATCTAATTTAATACTGCTTTTAATATGTGTTTGTTTTGAATATGTATGCTAATCAGTTAACCAAGTTGAATTGATAGCTCTGGTATTTCAGGATCTGAAGTCTTCTTAAAAGGCAAGGATTTGAAATATATCTCTTTGACATCTCATCTTGACTGTGAATATGGAATCCTAATGCATCACTTCTTTACCTTCAGACTGCTCTGATATGCTACAATCATAATTGCATTTCTAATGCTTAGAAATATTTTTTTTACCTATTGCTCAAAACTTTGTGAAATACAGAATATTAGAGGCAAGGGAAGTACCCTTTGAGGCAATTTATGAAGTCTCCTGTCCACTGCAGAAATCATTTCTAGAAAATCAATCTATCAACAGGTGTTTATTAAGCATTTACTAAGGCACTGCTAAGTTCTGGAAATTCAAAGAAAGGAAAAAGGGGCAGCTTGGTAGTGTAGTGAACAGAGCACTGGCCCTGGAGTTAGGAGGACCTGAATTCAAATCTGGCCCCAGATACTTAACACGTATAAGCTGTGTGACCTTGGGCAAGTCACTTAACCTCAATTGCCCTGCCTTACCCCCTCCAAAAAGTAAAAATAAATGAATGAATGAATAATGAATAAATAAATAAGGAAGAAAGGAAGAAAGAAAAGGGAAAAAAAACCAGTACCTGTCCTTAAGAAACCTATTCTAATGGAGGAGATGAAATGTGGACAAATAGCTCCCTCAGGATAGACGGCCTGAGTTCTTCCAATCATTCCTCCCCCAACATTCTAGTTTCAAGTCCCTCCTCTCTCCTCAGATAGCATTCCTTTTAGTTTGGCATTGTAAACTGAAGACAATGCAAGCCAATAGCCACTAATCACGTGCCTGCCATACATCCTTCGCCAGGCACAGGGAATCCACAACATGAGCATGAGACACACTGAGCTTCAAAGAGTCTACAACTGAATATTGGAGGGGGCGTGAAAATTACACGCCAGAATCTAACACATACAAAGGATGAAACGTCAGTGTATGAGAGACTGGAGGATGAAGACGTATTTCTGACAAAGGGAAGGGGTGTTAAGGGGATTCAGGGGCCAGAGAAAATTTCATGAAGGAGGTTACTGGCCTCGAAAGATGAAGTAAATTCCAATGGGCAGAGATGTTAGCTACTACAGTCCAGGCACTGGACATAAGAAAGGTCACAATCAGTTCAAGAAGGATGAATACTCTGGATGGGCTGTGCTCTAAGTCTAGATGATGCTGGACTAGTGCAATACAATGGGACACACTACGTGGCTCATCCCACACAACATACTCCTATTAGGGCAGGCTAAGAGCACATTAGCTTTTCTGGCAGTAGAATTACATTTTTGACTTTTCTTTCACAAGAGTTAATAATTATTCCTTTTTATCTGTGATTGTCTCTCATAGCAGAAATCATAGGAAAAAAAAGAAAAAGGCAAACAATGAATGCGCTCTGTGACCTCCTCTTCCCCAAAGAGCTAGGAATTGAAAATGACGTCATGAGGAGAGTTGTTCCCATGACTACCTCCTGGTCTTCCTGCCTGTGCTATAGTGCTCTGGTAAAAATGTCCAATTATGGAAGAAATAGATGATAGAAACAGTGAGAGGTTTCTTTCTAGCTCTTCATTCAGGAGAGCAGGGAGCTGATTTCCCACTTCTACTCTGTCTTGATTAAAACGGAGACAGACGTGATGGAGAAGCACAGGTGGAAGGGAGCAGCTGGGGTGCCATCCCAGCTGACATGTGTTCCATCCATTCATTTCAATTTCTTTCTGTCTGTTAAATATATGAATGAAGGAAGACATTTGTAAAACATTTACTATGTGAAAAGCACTGGAGATACAAATACAAAAGTAAGAAGTGCATGTCTTCAAAGAGCTTAGATTCTAATGGGGGGAGGGGTATCTAGTCATTGAGGGTTGTTTTGGTTTGGAAAATCAGCTGGCCTTTGCAGTAGGAATGATGCTTTTGACTTGTTACATATCTGAGAATAAGAGATAGAAGTGAGACTTGGGAGGATATACGCAGGGTGTGGTGGGGAGATTGGAGGGAGTGAAAGGCATTGAGGGGACAGGGCAGACACTGATTAGAGTATGAAGCCTGGGTTCAGGGGATGGGGTCAGAGATGAGGCAGACCTCCTTCTGGTCACGGTTTCCAGAAGGTTAGTTCAGAGGGTAGATCAGCAACAGGATGAGAATGGAAAAGGGCTGGTGTTGTTATGGCTGAATCTATACAACACATCATAAATCAGACCTTGGGGAATGACCTTGGTGGCCTTTTCATTAGTAGGTCAAGATGTTGCTTTTTTTAAATTCATTTTTCTTCTCACTTTGTTTGTTGAGCGTTAATCTTCAGTCAAAAGACCTAAGTTCCAGTCCTGACTCTTGACCTTCACAAGCTGCATAATCATGGGGAAGTATTTCTTTCTTTCACAGCCTCAGTTTCCTAATTTGTTAAATGAAGAGAGTTGGATTTTTTTTTAATATTTATGTTCCTTTGCTTTATTTATTTATTTTTTTTAAAATTGATTTGTTTATTTACTTTTAGTTTAAAAGATTCAGTTCCACAATCCCTTGAATTTCAGATTTTCACCCCTCCCTCCCTTCCTCCTCCCCCCCCCCCATGGTGGCATGCAATCAAGTATAGGATCTGCAAATACTTTCACACTGGACACTAGTCTGATTGAAGAGAAAGGTAGTTGCCCATGGAGTGAACAATGGGAAAGAAGAAACAAAACCAAACAAGGGAAAGAATGATAGCATGTAGTTTGCTTCAGTTTGCATTTAAACTCTGTTCTTTTTCTTGGAATGTAGGCATCTTCTTCCATCCCAACTCTTTTAGAGTTGTCTTATAACCTTGCATTGCTGAGGAGAGTCTGGTTTATCAAAGTTGGTCGTCACTCATACAATGTGTCTGTGATTGTGTACAAATTTTTCCTGGTTCTGCTCTTCTCATTTAGCATCAGTTTGTGTAAGCTTCTCCAGGTGAACATGAAATCCATCTGCTCCTCATTTCCCATATCACGATAGTATCATTATATTCCTATACCACAACTTGTTTAGCCATTTTCCAAGTGATGGGCATCCCCTGAATTTCCAATTTTTTGCCAAAGGGGGCTGGATATTAAGGGATTAAATGAAGGGGGTACATTCGTTTTTTCTTTTCTTTTTCTCCTATGATGTCTGTTACTATGGACAATCATGGATAAAGAGGAATAATTATTCATAATCATTCAAAGTCTTATGACTAGAGAGACTGAGGCACTGGTTCCTAGAATGCTAGTGCCTCTGGGGGAAGAGGGCCTACAGAGATATCAGACACGGCATATAAAGGAATATGTGCTGAACATCGCACATATCAATGGACAGGTTGTTTGCGATGTTGTTTAATTTTTCCAAGCTGTTTTTGTTTTCTTAATTCTTTCTTGCAAGACGGATTCTGGTTAGGGGACGGTGAGAGGTATATTTGGAAATAAAAATCATGTAAAAACTAAAGATTTCAATAAAATAACATTTAAAATATATTAATACTTTGACCTTTCTTTAACAAACACCCTGCAGAGTGAATAATGTCTAATACATGGATAAATCGCTATTTTCCAAATATCTCTATAACACAGAAAAAGAAATGTAATATATACATAAGTGTCATGTAACAATATATGCACATGTGTATACAGATGCTATGTGATCAATAAATTCCTTTAAAAACTATTGAATTAGAATTCTTTTGTTGTTATGTATTTTCTCAATTAATGTACTCTACCAACAGTACAGCTACTATTATGCTGAATTCTGTGAGAAGTTTTTGGCATTAAAATGATGCTCTCCTACTTGAAAAGGAGATTACTTCTCTACTTCTGTCTGGGAACTATGGATGTCTTTCCCACAAGGTTCTTTCCTGAATTTGGCTCCTATTCACTAATATGTTCCAATGTTGTATTTTTTTATTAAAAGGTACAGTTCTTGAGCACTGGGAATATTAACTTACTTTTGTCTTTGTATGCCCAGCATTTAGTCAAGTGACTTGCTTATAGTAAGCATGTAATAAATGTGCTGTTTAATTGCTAGTTGAACAGGATTGAATGTAAAGTATATAAAACTAAGTACTATTAGTCATTTGTTTTTATTTTGGACTTATTTTCATGCAATTATGCTAACTAGAACGTCTCCCACAGTTGAGCAAAATCAGATAGCATGACTAAAAGCATTCAATACACCCTGCATGTCTGTTTTTGGCCAGACTGCTTCAACAGTAAGTGAAACAAAAATCTGAGAAGAAATGTGGTCAAAAGAACCAAATACAACACTTTGTGAATTTTGCAGAATTACTTCAGTTCCCTCATCTGTAATGAGGAAGTGAGACTACATGATCTTTGCTTCTAGCTTTTTTAATACAACGGTTACTCATTATCCAAAATCTCATAGGATTCTGCTCCCATAAGAAATCTTTTAGCTAGATCAGTTTTGGGTAGATAGCTGAGTTTTGGGATGTTCATTCTATTTGGGGATATTGCAGCATCTTTCTGTATATTCAAATTTCCAGCTTTATTCAAAGTTATTACTTTAATACAATTATTTGGCTCTAAAATGAAGCAAAATTGTTCATTTTAAACTGGAGACAAAACATGCCTATAACATTCTAGAGGTAAATAGTACCTAAATGATTGTCTGGATCAACCTTCTATTTGTATAGATTAGATACACAAAGGTGTCCTGTATTCAAGGGAAGAATTTCAAAGGCTTGAAAAGTGATTAGTCTCTCTTGCTCTTTCCCCAAATTCTCTCTAAGTGGCATGCCATGTAGTAATAGTTATGACTTTGTCTCTAAAAAGTGAAAGTAAAGTGTGTACCTTATGCATCCATAGGTAGGGCATATTGAAGAACAACACAGCCAGCTAGGTCCCAGGAGGATGGAGGAGGTTGCTGGAACATGAGAACTTTGGTACACATTAAATAAGAATCAGAGGCAGAGTGAAATTTAAGGCCCAACTGTTTTTGCATGGGGCACCTAGACTGCACAGTGGGTAGAGTGCCAGGTCTAGAGTCAGGAAGACTCAGTTTCCTGAGTTCAAATCTGGCCTTAGACACTTGCTAGGTGTGTGGACCTGGACAAGTTATTTAACCTTTTTGCCTTAGTTTCCTCATCTGTAAAATGAGCTAGAGAAGGAAATGGCAAACCAGTCCTGTATCCTTACCCAAAAATAGTCAAATGAGGTCATGAAGAGTTGGATACAACTGAACAACCACAATTTTTTTTGTAATTATTTTCAGGGAGAGCCTTGTTTATGTTGCTACTTACCAAAATTTCTCTTCTTTATATGACCTTGAAGGTTTGGGGAATGTTCATTGTCATGATTAGAAATGGTTGAACTTATGGATAATTATTCTGAATTCATGATTGATACTTTAAGTAGCTTGGATTTCATCCACATTCAAGACCCAGTGGCTTTATGCACTTAGGTGGTTATTAGAGTCAGAGGCTTGCACTCTGCAGGTTCTCAGAATTAGCCTAAGAATAACACACATTCACTAAGCTTAGGAGGTAACTTTTGTCTTAATGTTGGCATCCGGCCTTGTGCAGATACTAATAACTGTACTGAAAATGGTCTTGGAAGAAGCTACCATTATCTTAAGTGTGTGTGGGTATTGCAAGTGGAAGGCGGCATTGAAGAGGGGAAGAGCACAGTGAGGCTCCTCACAAGTTAAAAAGAGAAGACCAGGTGAACTTTTAACAGGATAGTGAAGAGGTTGCAAGCATTTTTGATCTGATGCAAAGAAAGCTATTTCTCTCACCATGGAGGCAGAAAGGGTTATAATATTCTCTATTTAAGACAATATTTCTTCTGCTCACAAGTAGGTGATTGTCCCCAAAGTTGCTAGATGATGGTTTCAGTATATAGTAAGCAAGAAATAGATCCCACCACACACAGGACCTTGGTCCATAATTAAGCCTTCATGCTGTAGTCAGAAATCCCCACATCAGTAGCACCTTGGACCATCAAGGTCCACACACCTGCCATTGTTGTCACATGGGACATGAGCCAGTTAAAAGGTTTCCTAGAACAGAGTCCAAGCCAGAGGAGGGTCTTTCTTAAGGTCACATAGTTACTTGGTGGCAGACTTGAGGCTCCAAAACAGATCTACTAGCCCTTAGTTACCCTTTCCAGTAAGAGACTCATCAACTACAGTGAGAGAGCTGAGAGGGAAAAGGTGGGGAGAAAGAGAGAGAAACAGACAGAGAGGCAGAGATAAAGAGAGACAGACACATAGAAACAGAAAGAAGACACAAAGATACAGCAAGCTCTTATTTTAACAGTATCAGCTTCCTACATTATCCTCAGTTGCCTGTTCCTCCCCAGTTTTTTGTCTCAGGTATTTCTGCACCTAGTTATTTCCTAAGAATTCTTTGTTCTTGTACTTTGACTTTGGGATACTTAATTTCCCTCCACAGTCTCCCCAGGGAAACATATGGGATGGGGACTGACTTACATCTGGGTTTGTAACCAACCCTTTCTGGCTCCTTCCCTCTTGACCTCCAGGGTACTTGATCGGGTAAGCTGGAGGTGACATATGAGGTCTGTAGGGAGGTCTGTAAGGAGGCCATTATTCATTTCTAGATTCATAAGAAAATCCCAATGCTCTCTTTGGTGGGAATTTAGCAGAACATTTAGGCAAAAGAGACAAAAGCAGGCAGTGAAAAGAAACAACTTTGTCATGACTGGTGAGTGGCTACAACGTTAGCAAGACATGATATTTTGTATTAACAAATATATTTAGTTTTTCACAGAGCCTAATCTCTGGCTAGGTTTCTAGCCTCTTCTCATGCATTCTTCTTGGCCACGCCCAGGAATAGTTCTATTAATTGGGTCACTTCATTACCTTCCAGCTGCAGTGAGTAGGAGGTGTGGATCATATTTGCATATTAGTGCAAAGACTAGTTACTTTCCTTCCCCATCCAAATCAAATATAATTTTTAGTTTTTTATTTTAAGTATTTCCTTCTACTTTCTATCATACCACTTCTGATTCAGAAAGAACAAAAAATCTCTGTTTAGGGATGACTAGAATACATACATACCATTTTCCAAATTTGTTAGTGTGTTAACTCTTTCATGTTCTTATTTCAGAAATAATAGTAATAATGAAAATGATGATGATGATGATGATGAAAGAAAATTATCATGTTATTTTTAAGGTGGAAATGACTTGACTATCACTGACAATAATAACTATTTTTATAATAGTCACATACTTTTCTAGCATGATAAAACTTTGAGTGCTTTAAATATATTATTTCATTTGACCACAGCTATAAATGGTATTTCAGTAGTATAGGAATTCAAAAGAATGGGGCTAATTAGGAAGTAGTTCACAGAGAGTGCAATCAGAGTTCGTCAAATTGAAATAAACTCCCATCATTCCTAAGTGTTCTTGGAGATATCCAGTCAATCAAAATCCAATGAGAAGGAAAACATTTCTTACTGTTAATCAAAGTATAGCAACAGTGACAGGTGTGTGCTTCTAAAATAAAAACACACGTGTCAATGGGAAAACAAGCCAATGAGTTGCCAAACTCTAGAATTATTCAGACAATCAATGCACCAAATAAGAAACAGTACCTCTTCTGCATACATAATTTTGTATTTTGATTATCATATAATTGCCTGATTATGTGTATTTATTTTCCTCTATGTATGTAGACCAAATAGAACTCCAAATGCAACAAAGGATGTCATGCTTGACGATTGATCTATAACCCCTGGAGCTCATCATCCATTGCTGTCTTCTAATTTTGTGCAATTCTCACGCATATCATTCCAGCAATCCTCCGTAGACCTATCCAATGAACTGTTGGCCTTTTTATTTTATTCATATAGTATGCATATGCTGAGAGCAATTGAGTTTCCAGAAAGAACTTCACTTTCTTTTCTGTGACTGGCCCATTGCCTCCTGCAATCAAATATGTTATTCATGATACTTTTTGAAATATTTACCCAATATCCAGAGCTGGAAGAGACTCACAGGATATGAGTCCAACACCTTAATTTTACAGAAGAGGAAGCTGAGGCCCAGAGGGGCTATAACTTGGCCCTAAGGTCACACAGGTAAGAAACATCACAGACAAGGTTTTAATCTAGATCTTTTGGTTCCAGAACTCATGTTCTTTTGCTAGCTATAGGTTATCTTGGACTTTGTTCAATTCAATTAAAAATGCATTTGTTAGGTACCCATGAGAAAGGCAATTTATTAGATACTTGTATGGTAAGAAGACAAACCTGAGATTGTGCCTGCTGTAGTTTACATCACACTAATAGGAATGGAGGCAGAGTGATATAGTTTACATCACACTAATAGGAATGGAGACAGAGTGTGTATATGATATGCACACAAATGGATGAATAAAATGTAATGTGGGAAATGTCAGTAACAACAAAGAAATCAGAGAAGGGTTCAGAGAGAAGACAGCATCTGACCTGAGTCTTAAGGAAAAGTAAAGATGCAGAGATGGAGGAAGGCTTTTTCATCTGTATAGAGATAGGTGACTGTCTGCCAAATTTATGCAATGATTTGTAACATGGTTTAACTGGAAATTATAGAATGAAAAAGGCAATAATATGAAATCACACCGGAAAGGTAAGATGAACTAGACTGAACGGTGTTAGAGACTAGATCAAGGAATTTTTTTTATCCTATGATTAGCAGGAAGTCACTGAAAGATTTTGAATAGGACATTGATATGGTTAGATCTGTGGATTAACAAGATTATTATTTTTTTTAGTTAAGTGAAGAATAGACTGGGGAGGCAAAAGGCTCAGAGAGGACAATTGAGAGAGTGTTATATCCGACAAGAGGTAAGGAGTGTTGAAATAGAATGGTATAGTGGGAATAGAAAAGGAAAGATGGAAGTAAAAGCTGTATGGTACAACTGACCATAGTGCACAACTGATAGGAATGGGAGATGAGGGATGAGTCAGAGATGACTTGGAGATTCCAAGTCTGGTTATCTCAGAAGTTAGTATGGGCAAAATAAGGAAGTTGGGCAAAGGAGAACATTAAGCAGGAGGGGTGAAGGATATCATCAATTCCATGTTGAATGGAGTGAGTTCGAGATGCTTACAGAAAATCCAGTGGGAGGTGTTTAGCAGATCACTACAGTTTAGAAAGGGAGTTCATGGGAAAATTTAGGGCTGGATATATAGATTTTGTAATAATCTACCTAGAAATGCAAATTGAACCTATGGAAATGGAGGAAATCACCATGAGAGAGAATATATAGTCAGAAGTCCCAGGGCAGAAAACTGTGACATTGACTGATGCTAAGGATTTAGCAAAGAAGACTGGGAAGCAGTCACACACGTAAGAAAACCAGGAGAAAAAAAGTGTGAGGATAGCCAAATATTGGGGTATGGCCTATTGATTCAAAGCATGCAGAAAGCTCATGGGGGATAAGGGCAGAAAAGGTCACTGATCTCTATGTGTTCCAGCTCCTCCTCATAGCAGTTAAGAATAGTGGAAAGAAAAGCCAGTAAGAGGAATCAGTTAAGAAGTTAATTAATGAGCTCAGAAAAAAATATTGTAGTGGAGGAATGCAATGCACTATTATCAAAGACAAGACAAATCTAGCCAAAAAAGAGAGAAAGAAGTTAAATACTTGAATATAATTTTAGAAAATTGGGATAAAATAGATTTCTGGAAACTAATGAATGAGAGTAGGAAGAAGTATACTTATTCTTAGCTGTGCAGGGCACCTACATAAAAATTGAGAATAAATTAACAGCCATAAACCTCATGATAAAAGCAAAAAAGTGGTACCTTTGAAAAAAGATTTAAAAGTCAATTGGGAATTTAATACTTTAATCCCAAAGAATTTGGTACATTAAAAACAAAATATAGAAATGATAGAAACATAATTTAAACATAATATTACTGAGATAACATAGCAAAATTTAGGGAAAATAGATAAAATATGAGAACTTTAGATGTTTAAACATTTTCTTCAACAAAAGTGATCACCAAATTGAGCATGCATCCAAAAAACAAGAAAAACAACCATTTCTTAAAAACATCCCCTTTAAGAACAGTATTACATAATATATAAAAATTCCAATTAAACAACAATATACACAGACTGAAAAGTAAAGATTGAAAAAACTGAAAGAATAAATGAATTAATAAATAAAACTAGTAGCTCAGAAATGTAAAACAGTAAAATCACTAGCTAATCTGATTTTTAAAAAGAATAAAGCAAACTACCAGTATCAAAAATGAAAAGAATTAAGAAATAAAGAATATTATTAGAAACCATTTTGTCCAACTATAATAATTGTCCAAATAAAACTAATGGCACATGAAATAGATGAATACATTTGAAATATAAAATATCCAGATTAATGGCATAAAAATAGAGAATTTAAACAACCATGAATAAACAACCACTCTATTTGGCATCAGCTTCAGTGGCTCTGCCTAGGTTCCACTCTATGCACAAAATGCCTCTTCTAAATTAGGTTCATCACCTTTATTGTTTTTGTATACTGTGTGCCTGCTGCTAACTCAAACCTTAATTGACATCACCTTCCTCAGTCTTTGATTAGGAGAACTGGAGAGTGGAATAGTAAACGCTTCTCAATGTCTTTCTTTTTTGTGGACAGAAACCGGACTTCTCCACTATACATCTACTGATCTTCCTGGTTTTAAGTCCACAGAACAAAACGATCCCTGGTATTCCTCCTTTCTACTGCCTTTCTAGCTTCCTTTAATTTTTTTTTGTCTTTTTATTAATTGTATCCCCAGAGCTTAACACAATATCTAGTACATAATAGGCACTTAGTAAATGTTTATTGAATTCGGTTGGGTAAATTAACATTCCCCCCCAAAAGATGAATTTAGATGTAGTCTAATTAATTTCATTATCAAATTTAAAAAAAGATACTATAAAATTCCTTCTCTGAGGCAAAATTTTAAAATAATATATTAGCAAAGAGGCTAAATTAACATGTCAAAAAGATTATTCAATGTGACTCAGTTGGATTTATACAAGTAATGTGGCATTCATTAATATTAGGAAACTATAGATAACTGACCACATTAATAAAAAAAAGTACATATGACTACATCAGTAGATGAGAAAAAAGCTTATAACAAAATTCAACACCCATTTCTGACTAAAAAAAAAAACCCAAGTAAGCCAGAAAAAATTGGCAAAAATGGATCTTAAAAATAGCTAAAACCAAAATGAAATATTATATACAATGGAAATTAACTAGTGTAATTATGATAAAGACCAAGGGTAAGACAAAGATGGTACTGTAGGAATAGCACAAAAAATTCTGGGAATAATGATAGGGAGAGAAAGAAAAACATGAGTTTTACAAAGGATACAATGGTATACTTAGAGAAATCAAGAAAGTAAACTAAAATCGATTTTAAAAATTAAAATCTTTTTTTGCAGCAGAGCTGCAAAATATAAAATAAACCCTCATAACTCATCAGCATTTCTTTACATTACCAATGAAACTGCAGAAAGAGATAAATTCCATGTAAAATAAGGACATAATGCATAAAATACTTGGAATCTACCTTCTTAGATACACAAAGAAGCTATATGAATACAATTACAAAATATTGCTTTCACAAATATAGACCAAAATTGTTGGAGAAATAAGAGTTGGTCATTGTTTATGGGTAGAAAAAAAAACAACATCATAAAATGACATTACAACATAAATTAATTTACTTGTTCACTGTCAAAGCAATTAAACTACCAAAGGATTACTTTGTAGAAGTAAAAAACAGATAAATAAAAAGAAAATTTGTCTAATCAAACAGAAGAGGTATAAGAAAAGATACACACACATACACATGAATACACACATATGCATGCATATATACACATGTACATGTATATATGTGTACACACACATATGTGTGTGTGTTTGTGTAT
>JAQQSU010009288.1:0-12730 GCA_028627135.1 Pseudochirops cupreus
GTTAAGAGGGGAAGACCTACACTGATGAAATCATAGATCCTTGAAATACTAAAGTATTTGACATAATAGTACTTTCCTGTAATTTCTTTATTTCTGTTAATGTCAGACAATAATCAAAATCTTTCATGTTATTATTCCAAGATCCTTTGCAAATAATACTTTACTATGCAAACAATCAAGAATTCATCCAAATGCCTGTGAAATATAACAGTGCATTTTAGAACACTCCATGAAAGTAAAGTCCATAGTGCTTCAGACAACAAATTACATATGTTTATCAGACCAATTCTAAAAATATTTTATTATGATACTGGTGAAACATTTCTGTTAAAGTATGTTAATGACCATTTCATAAAACAGAAATGAAATTATTTTTAATCATCTAAAAGGCACTAGTTCATAAAATAAACTAATACTTTGTGGCATGTTTCAGTAACAAAAAGGTTAGAAGACCACAAAAAAAGAACTTATCAAAGACCTCCAAAGGAGCAATGCAATATATGATTAAGGGAAGATATTATTTTGCTTTTCTGCTCATAAACCATTTAAAATTGGAAAGAAAACTCAATAGAACAAGATATAGGTTCACAAAACAAAGGAAGACCTTTTAAAGTTTATTTAATACTAAAGAAATCAAGGAACATTTATTATGAACTTGTCTTCTGATAAATTATAAGCATAAAAAACAATTAGCAATGAGATAATGACATGCCCAAAAAACCTTGTTAATTATAACTCATAAACATTTTCAAAGGTCAAATGAGAAATCTTTTAGCAAAGTTTCTACATACTGAAGAATATTTTTCACTAATTTGGCTTAATTCTCCAAAGATGGTCTTCTATTTTGGTTATCAGGAGATGTCACTCATAGTATTTCCAGTTTTAATAGCCAAACTAAGCCAAAAAAAAATATTTAGTAAAAACATAGATACAAAAAGACACAATGAAACACAATTTAAATCAACACTTCTCTTTTGTTCCACTTTCTATGCTGCTCAAAATTTTTAAATGAATTTGACCATAAAAAGACAAAATTATTTGTTTCTTTAGCATCTAAGCTCTTAAATTAGGCAGAGACTGAATATTGAAAAGTTTATCCTGGCACAAAATACCATACTTTATATACAGGATATTTATTAAACATTTCCTCAACCAGAATATAGTTCTAAACATAACAGTAAAGTACCTACATTTTAAAAGCAAAATTGAGCCAATTTCAATGAGTTATAAATTGGGTTTTCTATCCCTGCACCTAGCATAGTACCTTGCATATAATAGGACCTTAATAAACATTTATGAAATTGAATTGAAAATTGGTCCTATTTGCTAATGAGCCAAAATTCATCATGTAATTTTCATGAAAAAATATTTACTAAACAATATTCTTATATGCCTGGACCTGTGTTATTAGAGTTCAATGTTACAAAACAAATCATAAATAGTTCTTGCCCTCCAGGTTCTTGCCTGTCAAATAAATGCCTTTTCTTTCTACTGAACAAAACACAGATGGACATTTTTTTTTCATTTCATAAAACCTAAAACAGTACTTCATCCTCCAAATCATTTTTGCATGACAAAAACAGAGGATTAGGATACCATACCAAGCTATATTAGCTGTTCAAGGTCACATAACAAGTTAGTGGCAGAACCAGTATTAGAATACATTTCGCCTGAATGTCTAGTCTATTGCCCACAGAATCATACCTCTCGAAATCATATTGGATAGTGACTACAGAGCCTTCAAAGTCTGAGAGTCTGTTTCATTATGAAAATCTTACATCCAGTGATGAATAAAGTACCCTTGTGGGTGATTTTCTGTAAAGACGATAGAAACTTTTACAATGCATTTGTTGTACATAAAATATAAATACTTAAAATCCTTTATAGAAGAGTATAAGCTTCTGACTAAAGCATCATATTCTAGAAAAGTCTGGAAAAAATATGATGGGTACACAAAGACAAGCACAAAATATATTGTTTGTAAACATCTAGATCTATATAATTTTTTTATGTTCTGGTGACGGTAATATGCGTACATTAACACATAAAAGTTGAGTTGGAGATTCCTTCCTATGCCACTAGGTACACTTCACTTCAAACTTTAGTATAGTATTTGTATGTGGAAATCTAGATAGCTTGAGGAAATCCTTACAGTTATTTTTGAAATTTGAGTTCTAAGGTGCTCTGGAATCCCATTCTGATTTTCATTTTATAATCCATTTATATCAAATTAAAGCATACCTGTCCATATAGTGAGCTTGGAAATTGGACAATCTGTATTCTTGTCTTTCTGCCATCTTTACTTCTTTTTAAAGTCTTTATTTATTATCAAATTACTCTGCTAATCTTAAATTTCTTCTTTAGTCATTTACATCTTAACATACTTTCATCATCCATAAAATAAGGGGGTAATACTGAATGAACTCTCTAAGGTTTCTTCCTTTAAGAATTTATGAAGCTTTCATTAAGAACCACTAGGTCCTAAAAAGTACAGAGCAATAGTGTTGGATTTAATCACCTAGACTACTGTTTCAGGGGAAAGGAAGAAGAGTAATAAGATTTAAGTGTCAGAGCTGGAATTTTAAACCAAGGTGTCCCGCTTCCACCCATTTTTCACATCATGAAGTCTCTTATTTCAAAAATTTTTTTAAAAGATTGTATTTGTTTTAATCAGTCAAGATCTCCCTTATTATCCTCCTATCCTACTTCACTCTCCCCCAAAAGAGAACACACACACACACACACACACACACACACACACACACACACACACACACTAAAAGCACATATAGTCATTCCAGGAGCCAAGATGGAGGAGTAAGCAGTAAATTGCCATAATTCTTCCATATCCACCTCCAAACAACTATAAAATAGCCCCCAAAAGCAAATATTGGGATAACAGAACCAGCAAAAAGATGGGGTGAAACAATCTTTGAGTATAAGAAACTTGCAAGATTGACAAGAAAAGTCAGCCTCACTCATGTAAAAGGGGATCAAAGCATCCCCGTAAGCAAGCAGCAAGCCCTACCTCAGCAAAACAGCAGGAGATCCTGAGCCCATACCGTGTGGAAAGCAAACACTAATACCAGGACCCCCTCCCCCCCATGCCTTAGCATTGCCAGGGGAACCCATACGCTCCAGCTCCAAGTGCTTCAGTGTAGTCCTGGGTAAACAGGGATACTCCAGCTGTCGGACCTCTATGTGGTTCAGTGTAGTCCCCAGGTAACAGAGAAACATCCCCACCAGCCTCAACACACTCCAGACACCACGACTAGGACCCCAACTCAGCACTAGGTAAGGCACCAGACCTCAAAAGCCTCCAGCAGTGCCAGCTAACTCTCACCTTATACCCTTAGCACAACACCAGACATGAGAGTCCCGCCATAAGTGCAACACCAGGTAAATAGCCAGGGCATGCAACCATGAGCACAAGAAGCCTGAGACAGAGCTCTCCCATCTGGAAGTAGAGCTTAAATTTAAAATAAAGGAGAAAGGGCGTTGGAAAGATGAGCAAAAAACAACAAAAAGAGAATCTGATCATAGGGAGTTATTATGGTGACAGGAAAGACCAAGACACAAACTCAGAAGAGGACAACATTAAAACACCTATGGGCAAACCACCCCTCCCCCCCAAAATGGGAAGTGGTCTCAGGTCCAGAAAATACTCACAGAAGACCTCAAAAAGGAGCTTAAAAATTGTATAAGAGAAATAGAAGAAAAACTGAGAAAAGAAATTAGAGTGATGCAAGAAAATTCTGAAGAAAGAGTCAACAGCTTGGAAAAAGAAAATAACTGCTTAAAAGATACAATTGGTCAACTGGAAAAGGAGACACAAAAATCCACTGAAGAAAGCAACTCTCAAAAAAATACAATTGGCAAAATGGAAAAGGAACAACTCCTTAAAAGTTAAAATTGGCAACTGGAAGCTAATGGCTCCAAGACAGCAAAAAAAAAAAAATCAAATATATTTTAAAAAATGAAAAAAAATAGAAGAAAATATAAAATACTTCATGGGAAAAACAACTGACTTGGAAAATTTATTCAGGAGAGACAATATCAAAATCATTGGACTACCTGAAAGCCTAGACAGTATCTTTTAAGAAATTATCAAGGAAAAAAAGGAAAACAAATTATCAAGCAAAATTGCCCTGCTATCTTGGAACCAGTGGGCAAAACAGGCATTGAAAGAATCCACTGATCACCCAAGGAAAGACATCCCAAAATAAAAACTCCAAGGAACATTATAGCCAAATTACATAATGATCAGATCAAGGAATAAACGCTACAAGTGGCCAGAAAGTAAAAGCTCAAATATCAGTGAGCCACAATCAGAATAACACAGGATTGAGCAGCTGCAACATTAAAGCATAAGAGACCAGAGAACATGATATTCTGGAAGGCAAAAGAGCTAGGATTATAAAGAATTACCTACCTCGCAGAATTAAGCCTATTACTCCAAGGGAAAAAAAGTGGTCATTCAATGCAATAGAAGGATTTCAGGCTTTCATAAGGAGAAAATTAGAATTGAACATGAAAAAACTGATCTCCAATATCAAGACTCAAGAGAAGCTAAAAAAAAGACAGAGAGGGCAAAAGAAAACACAAGGCATTCAATGGAGCTGAACAGTTTACATTCCCACATGGAAAGATGATTCTTGAAATTCCTAAAAATTTTACCACTAATAGTATAGCTAGAAGGAATACACATAGACAGAGGGTATGGATATAAGGTGAATTTGAGGGAATGAGATAAAAATAATTAAGGGATGAGACAGGGGAGTACACTGGGTACAAAAGAAAGGGAGATGTAGAATGGGGGGAATTATTTCACATGAAGAGGCATAAAAGACTTTTTACAATGGAGGGGAAAATGAGAAGGTTGGTGATGGGCATTGCTTGAACTTTACTCTCATCAATATTGCCTCAAAGATGGAATAATATACACAATCAGTTGAATATAAAATCTATCCTACTGGACAGAAAAGTAGGAAGGGAAGAAATTAACTAAAGGTGGGGGCAAAAGGAAAACAGAGTGACAGAAGAGAGGGCAAACCAGGGGAGGTGGCAGACAGAAGAAAAAACATGGTCTAGGGGGCAAAGGAGATGTGAATGGGGTTTAATGTCATATAAAAAAGGAATGGATAGCAGAGGGGATCAAAAACAGAATCCTAAAATGTTATTTACAAGAAACACACTTGAATCAGAGAGACACATACAAAGTAAAGGTAAGGGGCTAGAGCAGAACCTATTGTACTTCAGCCGATGTTAAAAAAAAAAAGCAAGGGTAACAGACAAACCAAAAGCAAAAAATAGACCTAATTAAAAGAGATAAGGCAGGAAACTATGTCTTGCTAAAATGTACTTCATTGATTCTGAAGTAATAGCAACACTAAACACATATGCGCCAAGTGGCACAGCATCTAAATTTTTAAAGGACAAGTTAATTGAGTTACAAGTTCATGACCAAACAAGAGAGAGAGAGCATGGCAAAATGTAAAATAGATAATTTTGACGATATTAAATTGACTACATTTGACTATATTAAATTTAAAAGGTTTATACATACAAAACCAATGCAAACCAGATTACAAAGAAAGCAGGAAGCTGGAAAACAATCTTAATAGCAAGTATCCCTGAAAAAGGCCTCATTTCTGAAATATATAGAGAACTGAGTCAAATTTATAAGAATAAAAGTCATTTACCAATTGGTAAATGGTTAAAGGATATGAACAAGCAATTTTCAGATGAAGAAATCAAACTTATCTATAAGCACAGTGTTTCTCAACCTTCCTAATGCCGCGACCCTTTAACACTCGTATGTGGGCATATCTGCATGTGAACGGACCTGCCTGGAGACAGATAGAGGAGCGGTGTCTAGGTTCCTAAGACCATTGGAAATAGGTGTTTTCTGATGGTCTTAGGCAACCCCTGTGACCCCTGTGAAAGTGTTGTTCCACTCCAAAGGGGTCACGACCCACAGGTTGAGAACCGCTGTATAAGCATATGAAGAAGTTCTCTAAATCACTTTTTATTAGAGAAATGCAAATTAAAACAACTCTGATATCATTTCATACATATCAAATTGATTAAAGTAAATAAAAAAAAAAGGAAAATGATAAATGTTGGGGAGGATGTGGGAAAATTTGGACACTAATGCATTGCTGGTAGAGCAATGATTCAACCATTCTAGAGGAAAATTTGGAACTGTGCCCAAAGGGCAGCCTAACTGTCCATACCCTTTGATCCAGTAATACCATTACTAGGTCTGTATCCCAAAGAGATCAAAAAAGGGGGAGGGAAGGACTTACATGTGCAAATATATTAATAGCAGCCTTTTTTGTAGTGGCAAAATATTGGAAATAGAGGGGATGGCCATCAATGAGAGAATAGCTGAACACCTGTGGTATATGAATGCAATGTAATGCTATCAAGCAATAAGAAATGGAAAAACCTGTGTGAACAGATGCAAAATGAAATGAGCAGAATCAGAAAAACCATTATACATAGTATCAGCAACATTGCGTGATGATCAGCTGTGAATCATTCAGCTCTTCTTAGCAACACGATGATCCAAAACAAGTGCAAAGGTCTCATGAAGGAAAATGCTATGCAAACCAGAAAAAGAACTGATGGACTCTACAGATTGAAATATACTTTTTTCACTTTGTTCTTTTTTGTGGTTTTCTTTTTCCTATTGATCTATTTCTTTTTTTCACAACTATGACTAATATGGAAATATGTTTTACATGATAGCACATATATAACCTATATCAAATTACCTACCATTTTAGGAAGAAAGGAGGGGAAAGAAGAGAGAAAAATTTAGAACTCAAAATCTTGTAAAATGAATGCTAAAATTGTCTTGACATGTAATTGGGAAAAAATAAAATGCTATATTTTTTACAAGCATATATAGTTAATCAAAACAATTTTCCAAGTTAGACATGTTACAAATAAAATTATCTCATTCTTCATTCTGAGTCCCACACCTCTCTACTAGGAAGTGGGTAGCCAGATTCATCATTAGTCCTCTGGAATTCTGTTTGGTCATTAAACTGAGGAGATAGTATTTCATTACATTTATATAGAATAACTTGTTAAGGAACTTCCAAATTATAGACACTTCCTTATATTGCCATCCTTTGCCACCTCAAAAAAAAAAACTACAAATATTTTTGTACAACTTTTGAGTTTCTTTTGCATAGGACTGATCCAATTCCTTCCCTCCTTTTCCCCTTTATCCCCATTTTCTCTGTATTCTAGTGTATGTGTGGGTCTTCTTTCTTTTGACCAGTTCAGATGAGTTTAAGTATAAAGTATCAGGTGTTCTCACCTTCTCCTCTTTTTTGTATAGGGTGTCCACTTGGACACCTTCATTATATGAGATAATTTTTTCTACTCTTCTTTTCCCTTCCCTGTACAGTATTCCTCTTCCCCACTGTTTCCTTCCTTTTCTTAAGATCAACATATAACAGAACCGCCCCCAAGCCCTGTCTAAGCGGACTCCCTCTCTGGGCGCTAATGATGTCAGGGTTCCAATGGGACACACACACACCAACTCTCCACATATGAATGGGAGAAGTTTGTCCTTGTTTATTACTTTCTCATTGCCCATTCATATTTACCTTTTTACGTATCTCGTCAATCCTGTGCTTGAACTTCCAAGTTTCTAGGCAGCTCTGGTCTTTTCATCAGTAATACTTGGAAGTCCTCTATTTCATTAAAGGTTCATTTTTGCCCTCTAAGAATATACTTGGTTTCACTGGGTATTTTTAGCTGTAAGCCCATATTCTTTGTCTTTTCAAATATTGTACGCCAATTTTTCCATTGCTTTATAGTGGCAGTTGTTAAATCGTATGTGATTTTGACTGTTGTTTCTTAGAACCTGGATTCCTTCTTTATGGCTGGTTGCCATATGTATTTTTTGACCTGGAAGCTCTGGAAGCTTTGGGCTATGATGTTTCTAGGAGTTTTCATTTTGAGGTTTCTTTCAGGAGGTGGATTCTTTCTATTTCCACTGTGCCCTCTGGTTCTAAGAGATCTTGGCAGTTTTCTTTTAAGATTTCTTGAAATACAATGTCTAACATCTTTTTTTGGTTATGGTACTCGTAGTCCAAGTATTCTTAATTTTTTTTGTCCTCAATCTGTTTCTAGGAGTATTGTTTTTGCTATGACACACTTCATATTTTCTTCCATTTTTTCAGTCTTTTGAGTTTAATATTTCTTGTTGCTTCATAAAGTTACTGGCGTCTATTTGGCCTATTCTAATTTTCAGGAATTTTGTTGCTTGAGCAAGGTTTTGTAAATCTTGTGGCACACTGTTAATTTCCTTTCTAATTCTTCCTTTTATAGCTTTTTATTTCTTGTTCATTATTTCCCATCCAGCACTTTCAACACATAAAAAATATTTTAAACTTTTTTAAATTCTTGCTTCAAATCCCCTAAGGAATTTTAGTTGAGTTTGTGCCCAAGCTGTGTTTTTCTCTTGAGGTATTCCTTGTTAATGTTTTTGAGTCAATCTCTTCTGCATTCCCTGCCACCACAATAGTCCTTTAAGGGCTGTTCTTTGTTGCTGTTGTTGTTACTACCTCCTGACTTTGGATTTGATGTTATAGCTATGCTATCCCACACTTTTTGAGGGAAGGTCTGCACTGATCTTATAGAATGTTTTCTTAGGGTATTGAGTGTTGTGTTATTCCAGAATCTCAGGGAGTCTAAGGACATGTCAGCTTTCAGTGCTCCAAAAGGGGTCTGATCCAAGACAATTTGATTTTTCCCCACCTTGTCAGACCTCTGCAAGTTCCTGACCTGGGTTGAAATCTGTGCTAGCATAAAGTTCTGCTAGACTCCACCTTCTGTCAGCCAGTTGGAAAGCTTGGTTGGTTTAAAGTGATGAAATTGTTGACCTCTCTTTGATCTGGGTTTCCTGCCTTAGCTATTCCTCAACAGGTCGAGCTAGATGTTGAAAATGAGATTGCTCTCAGCTTGTAGTCTGAGTCATACCACTGCCACTGCTGGCTTCTGAACTTCCTCCCAGAACCTCCCTACCTGAGAAAGGCAATAGTAATACCACCTGCTATGCAGTATTTAGGAAACCTCACTACACTCTGTATCTGTGGCCCAAGTTGCATAGTAGGTGACAAAGTTAAGAGTTGGCACTTAACCCCATTACAATACCCCGGTATGAGTCTGTAGGGTGCCCCAGCATGGAGTTGGGACTTCTTTTTGTGCTGGTGTATGGGCTCAGGAGTGATCTTTATGTTGCATATGCCTGTCCCAATATTGTTTCCAAAGTCTGCAGATCTCTCTGCCTCCCTATGCTGACCAAAGCTAGACAAAGGACTCTGACTTTTTCTCTAGTTCTCCATCAAGATTTAGTCTGTTGCGTATTATAGACCAGTTTTGATGAGTTGTGCATGAGAGCTCAGCCGTATTGCTTCATTCCACTCCACAATCTTAACCTCTCTCAAGAAGTTTTTCTTGAAGTATTTTTAACCTTATTTTGTAATGTTGGTTATCAAAGTCAACACTTCGATAAATAGGATAAAAAATATAAGGCATTAAAATAAAATGACAAAATTCATCAAAAGCATGAGTATCTGAAAGAATTGATTATCCAGGTTAATTTCAGTTTAAAATTTCTATTCTCAAAGTCATTTTAATTCAGTACAACACTTATTAGACATATTATGCAGAAGACTGTGAAAACACAAAGAAAATCATAGTACATGGGCATATAAATCTCTTATCTCACAAAAATCTGCTGAGCAGTCCTGCAGATACTATTGCCTTCATATTATATATGAAAGACCTAGTCTCATCTCAAATAAATTCATCTTTTAGGGAGACACACTAATAACTCAAATCACCATTAAAATGGTGCTAGGTACACATTTTTGGAGTAGGAAGGCATTATTTTCTATTTCAGTCTTTGGGTTGCTCTGGCCAAAGAATTGATCCCTCTACACTAAACTGGCGAGGTCCCTCTCTGACTCAGGTTAGCCCTTGTTGGAGTGACATAATGGGCACCTACTCAAAGCCCTTCCAGAGTGGGATCTATCAAACCTTGTGTGTGCCTGGCTCGCAGACCCTTTGAAAAACCCAGTGTCACCTCGACACTACAATGGAGTTTCCAAGAAGTACTTTGGTGAAAGATTTAATAATCATCATTGGTAGACAATGCTAAATTAAGTGAAACAGCTAACAACCTCAGGGGAGAGGAACAAAATGATCTCCAAACATCAGAAAAAGGGAATTATCATTCTCAATAATATGGTGGACAGGAACCAGCGTCTTAACAAAATGAAATCAAATGGATTTCCTGAGGGGGGCAGAGTACGGGAAAGGGATCAGAAATGTATAACATATTCTCAGAGCTGCCTGAGGCATTGAGGAGCCCAGTGACACCCATTTAGCTGTGCTAAAGACAGGATTGAAGCCACGTCTTTATAACTTGAAGTCCCACCATCCTTCTTCCATCTACAAACCCACCTATGCCTCTCAAAAGGCAAGGAGGAAGCTTAATGTGAAATAAGAGAGATTTCAATTGTTTACTGAAGCAGGCCATGACAATTAGCCTTCTCTCCCATCATATCTTTTTTTTGGTCTTTTTGGAGGGGGGAAGGCAGGGCAATTGGGGTTAAGCGACTTGCCCAAGGTCACACAGCTAGTAAGTGTTAAGTGTCTGAGGACAGATTTGAACTCAGGTCCTCCTGATGCCAGGGCCAGTGCTCTATTCACTGCAACACATAGCTGCCCCTCTCCCACCATATCTTAAAATAGAGAACAGAATACTACTTGCTTTGATAAAAAGTTCTTCAGTGGCTTGAAGGCAGAGAAGTTGGACCAAATGATCTCCCAGATGTGCTGAATCTCAGAATGGGAGAGGATTTGGAGGGGCTAACCAGAATCTGAGGAAATCTCCTCTATGATATCCCTATCTGTAGTCATGCCTTATCTGAAGACTTACAGTTGAAAGGAAATTCACCCTCCCAAAGCTATCCAAATCCATTTAGGATAGCTCCATTTATTAAATACATTTTCCTTATACCTAAATTTGCCTCTTTTAAACTTCTGTCCACTGCTCCTACAACTGCTTCCTTACACCTCCATTTCTATGGCCTACACATCCCTGTATCAATCAACTAGTCTTCATTCAGAATGATCTCCACACCCTTCACTATCCAAGGTTACTTCTGCCCTCAATGAATTGGTGTTTCACTAGAGGGAAGAGGGAGGCTAGACACATACACAGAGAAGGACATATAAAATGTATGCAAAGTAAATGCAAAATAATTTGGTGGGGAAGATCAGGGAAGATCACAGAATCCTCAGGTAGGGGCTGGCACTTCAGCTGAGCATTAAGGCAAGTAAGTATTTTAAGAGACAGAAGTGAAACAGGACAATCCAAGCAGGAGAGAGCCTGTGAGAGGGAAGGTATGAAAGATGGAAGCTCATTTAGGGGAAAGAGTAAATACGCCAGTTTGGCAGCTTTGCAGGGGAACCAGGTTGAGGGGGAGAAGTGATATGAAATAAGTATAGAAAGGTTAAAGTGAATTTATGAAGTAATTTAAATGCCATACAAGTGGCTTTGTTTTTCATATTATATATAAAAGAGAGACAATGACGTTTCTCAAACAGAAGAATTACACAGTCAGACTTGAGTTTTTAGGAAGACTGTTTTGGCAGTTGTGTTAAGGAAGGATATGAAAGGGATCAAGACTGGAAGTAGGGAACACCAGTTATGAGACTATTGTAAGACTCCAGGCAAGAGGAAGGGAGTGCTTGGACTAATATGTCAGCTATTAGAAAAGAAGAAAGAGATGCTGAAGAGGTAGGATTGACGAGACTGAAAATCTAAATAGCTATGATGGGTAAGGTAGAGTGAAGAGTGGAGGATGATCCCAAGGTTGTGAGCCTTGTCTTTGACACCATTCCTATCCTAATGCAACATGACATTAGCTTTTTTGGCTACCATCTCACACTATTTTGGCTCATAGAGGCTGCAGTCTATTAATGTTCCAAGATTCTTTTTCAAACAAATAGTGATATAGCTACATCTCCCTCATCTTGCACTTGCATTTATGAAGATGATATTTTAACCCAAGAGTAAAACTTTGTATTTATCCTTATTAACGTGCATCTTACTAGATTCAGCTCAAGTTATAGTCTGCCACATGGTTTTTATCAAGAGGCAAGTCCAGATGTGTTTGCCTCATCAAAACACTGAGCAAGTGGAGAAGTTCAATGATCCATCTTTAAATATTATAAAGTTGCAGGACTGCAACTTATTTAGCACTTGCCAAATTATTTCTCAAGACAGCACAAACTGTTACCTGTTTGATCTCTGGACTTGTTTATGGGTAAGACTAAATTTAGAGGATAAATCATATACTCTACCCCCATAAATAAGTTCATGAAATATTAGATTGTCTGCTATCATTTTTCTAATTTTACTATCCTTCCTGTTATGACTTGTCATATTTGTCACAGCTATTTGAGTTATTCTGTTGCTATAAGTATTTTAAGAGATTTAGTTTCTAATAGTAGAGATTTACACAGCATTAGGCACAACTTATGATGAAGAAAAAAATTATTTCCATGAACGTCTTATTGACATTGTAGCGTATGACAAATTTCCTTCATCAAATCATCTTTCTTTTGTACCAAGAATTATTGTTCTTTTTCAATTCAATTTGAAAAAACTTGTGAATTCCTTCCATCTTTCATG
>JAQQSU010009289.1:0-12730 GCA_028627135.1 Pseudochirops cupreus
TGGTTTAGAGTCCTATTTTATGGGTATTTTGGGGTGGCTATGTGAGAGCTGCGATATGTTGCTGCTTCTAAGCCGCCATCTTGGCTCCGCCCCCCGTAAGTAACCTTTCTGAGCCTCAGTCTACCTCATCTGTAAAATGGGGATGATAACACATTGGGTTGTTGTAATGATCAAATGAGATGTGTAAATCTTCAAATGTTATTATGATTCTATTAGTATTTTCATGGGTCACGTCACACTGTTGACTCCTTAAGATTGAGGCTCTCTAGTGTTCCTAAATCTTTTCACATGATGGTTTCTCTAGCCAGATTTTCCCTATAATAGAGTTATATTATTGGATTTTTGAACCCACTTTCCAATTTTTACATTTGTCCTTGTAACATTTCATCCTGTTTGATTTGGCTCTTAGTTCCAATCTGTCAAGATCTTTTTGCCTCTGATTTTGTCTAACAAATTAGTTGCAGATGTGCCTTTTTTGTGTCCTTGAAAAATTGCTTTTAAAGCAAAAATCTGTACATCGAATTTTATTTCTCCATTAACTGCTGTTATAAAATCAAAGGAATGCTCTTTTGGAAAAACTTTTTGAACCCAAGATAAAATAAAGTTATAAATGAAACAGTAAATCTTTTAAAAATAAATTGAGTAAAAAGTTCACTTAGAGATAATGAAATTAGTAAAGCATGATGCACACCTGTAATCCAAGGTATCAGGGAGACTCAGGTTTGTAGATCTCTGGAGTTTGGGAGTTCTCAGTCACAGTGGCTTAAGCCAATCAGGTGTTCACATCAGTTCAGCTTTAATAGTGGGAAACCCCAAGAGTTTGGTGGGAAAGGATATACCAAGATTTCTAAGGAGGGATAAAATAATCCAGGTCAGAAATGAAGTAGACCAAAACTCCCATGCCAATCAGTAAAAAAATTGGGCCATTAAGTAGCTCCTACACTTCCAGACTGAGATGGGCAGACCTAATCTTTAATTAATTAATTTTATTTTAAAAATAATTAACTCAGAAAATATGAATCATTGCAATGCCCTACGCTTATTTAAGTTTGGTCATAATAGCTTAACATTGTAAAAGAACAAAAACAATAATCTTGCTTAGTAAAGGAGGTGCATGGTCTCTCTCATCTTGAACATAGTAGGAGGCAATCATGTTGATGGACTGAAATAAAGATTTAACTAAGCGAAGCATATTGGATTGTAAAGCTATAAAACTGCTTTCAAAAATCCTCTTACCAATATTCTGTATAAGAATGATATTCACAAGTATTTATTAACATTTTAATAAGTACTTAATACTAAAAACATTCTAAATATAATCTAATAATGAGATCTCCTTGAGGAACATTCAATGTCGGAAAGGCAAGTAAGGGGAAATAAAAAAGAAGAAACAACTTTCCCTTTCAGCAACATGAGGGAACTTTATAACAACTCCTTCATAGAGAAGATGAACAATAGCCAGGTATGTGTTTGGGGTATTTTAAGATAAAACAATAGAATCTGATTTAAGAATACTCCTGGTTGAAAGGGCTTCATGCTTCTGAGTGTAGGGCTGTTTGTGGAGGTCCAACCTGGAATCCATTGTGACGGATTCTTTCCTTTGGAAATTCCCTAGATCACAAACTGGACCCTTCTGGATACTAGCCAACTTTGTGTTCTACTTTGTCAGGTTCTAGGGATGTTACATAAGACTAAAGTCATGATAATAGAAACTTACCTATACAATATGGGAGTTATGATTCAAGGGTGTGTGGGGGTAGGGGGTGGGTGGGTGTGTATGTGTGTGGGTGGGTGGGGGTGAGTGGGGGTGTGGGTGACATTTTCTTCCAATGTTATCTAACCAGATCAGTTAATGGTGTTATTAATTAAATTTCAATAGAGCTTCAAAGGAGCTAAGATTTGATAGCTTGCTTCTGATGGAATAGATTTTTATAGTCCTGTGAACTAGATACAGAATGCTTTTATGATTGCAAGTTTTGAGAATAGCTGAGAAAGAGTTGTTTACTCTTTGGTTGCTATTTTGTTCACAGTTCGTAAAGGTATGGAGCATGTCTTGACTTTTTTACAAACATCTCTGAGACACTGGGTCCACTTCCCTCAGATTTCTGTAACCAAGATCAGTTTTCAGATGTTACAGGGACAGGATGATGCTACTGTTATCACCGTTATAGGTCCTCATGTGCTGTTCTACCAGTAAGCCAGAGCTCTTTCACATTAATCATGATTTTACTGCAGACAATTTTATGGACAAGAATGGAGGGATTCAAATATAATGACTGAAATTAAAATAGTGTTTATGTTCTCAGTGTTCCAGGAGAGCTGAGGACCAATCTGTAGAGGTAGGCTAGAGCAAGCCAAAAAATTAAATTCTTTTGGTTCCTACTTACTGAAGTAAGCATAATTTAACATTTTCATTTTTCCCCTTTATTATCTTACTATTCTTTAGGAATAGGGTCAAATATGTGTGTGTATTTCTATATGTATGAGAAAGAGATACAGTGAGAGAGACAGAGAAAGAGGTTTAGAGATTAATAGTTTTGGAGTATCCATTATTTTTGTTAAAAGAAGATAAGAGAATATAGTTAGAATAAAACCAAAAGAGATGTTCCACGTTCTGAACTGTTTTGAATACATTTTACTCACAGAATTTATTGCTCTCTATTACCCTTGAGGGAGCAGCTAGGTGACAAAATGGATAGAATGCTGAACCTGCAGCCATGAAGACCCAAGTTTAAATCCTGCCTCAAACATCTGTTAGCTGTGTGACCCTGGGCAAGTCACTTCGCTCTATTCTCCTCAGTTTCCTCATCTGTAGAATGAGCTGGAGAAGGAAATGGCAAACCACTCCAGTATATTTGCCAAGAAAACCCCAAATGGGGTCATAGAGAATTGGACATGACTGAAACAACAGAAGCAGCTGAAAAAGAACAAATTACCCTTGAACGTAGTTATTGAGTAACCAGCCTTCCTGCTTTCCAGAGGAATCACAATTTCTTTAACCTTCTCTCACCTAAGTCTCATATAAAATGTTGGACATTTCTGTTGCTTTCTTCTCAATTCAACAAGTAGTTTTTAAGAACTTGCCATGTGCCAGACAGGGCCAGCTAAGTGGCACAATGGATAAAGTGCTAGGCCTAGAGAGTCAGAAAGACCTGAGTTCAAATATTTCCTCAGACATTTATAGCTGTGTGATCCTGGGTAAGTCATTTAACCTTGTTTCCTCATCTGTAAAATGAGCTGGAAAAAGAAATGGCAAACCACTCCAGTATCTTTGCCAAGAAAACCCTAAATGGGGTCACAGAGAGTTGGACTTGACCGAACAACAACAGTCAACGTGCCAGATGCTGATACATACTGACATAGAGAATTTAGGAAAAAGAGTGGATTGGGGAAGAGGGTTCAGAAATAATTAGTTACATTTAGGACATTTTAATTTTGAGATAAAACATGGTACATCTCTTAAGATGAAGATGTTCATATGGAGTGGAGGACTGGGGAGAAGGGAAGCTCTTGGGATCACAATCTGTCTTACTTTTGCATTTACATCCCCAGCATCTAATGCAGTACCTCATACACAAAAGGTGCTTAATAAATGCATGATGCTTAATTGATAGATGGGATCCACGGTAGGAAAAAAGAGCACTTTTATCCCCCTGTTCTATCTCTGTACCTCCTCCCTGCAACCAATCTACAATACTTAATTAATGATTACAAGTGACTCACCTCATCATTAGACAGTTAAGTACATAATAACCGTTTTTTTTTTCATTCATTCTTCTTATCTCAAGGAGCCAAAATGGCTCAAGGACCACAATTTTCAGGGATTTGGTCCCTTGAGCCAGTGTCTGTTTAAAAGATCAACAAGGTTTACGATGACCAGTAGGCCAAAGTCAAGAGTTGGCCTAGATCATCTCTGAGAAGGGTCTGAGTTTTTGGAAAACTAAGGTCCTCCCTGGGGCTCCTGCGTCTGTGGCTAGTCCTTTATATATATTGTTCTCTCTTCATTCTGGTTGCAGTGAACAGAGCCAAAAAGACCTATAAACAGGAAGGCCAAGGCTCCCTATTCAACTCTGCTACCAATTAATTGTTGATCTTACACATTTTACTTTCCCTATCTTGGTCTTTCTTCGTCTGTTATAAAAGGAAGGCTCTGGATTGGATAATCTTCCAAGTGATTTTCATCAATAAAATTCAAGCTGAGTTAATAAATACTAGGGAGATGGCCTTGTACAGTGGAAAAAACGCTGGTCTCCAAGGTCCCTCCCAGTTCTGGAGCTATGGCCCTGTGACCCTATGATTCACAGATGTCTATGAATGCTGCATATTTGCAAAGTACTTTGTGAGACTTTTTACTATTCATTACCTCGGCCAGGACCGGGCTTCACTGCTGCCTTCCTGCCTGCCTCTTACCCTCCACCCCAGTCTTACCACAAGTGACCTACTTCTCCCCATGCTTTTAAGACACAAGAGAATTACCCATCCATGACATTTCTACTGAAACGCATCATTTGTGGCATAACTTGGTGCTCTTGTTAGCATCTGAAAAGAACAGAGAGAGAAGAAAGGAAAAACATGCTAAGGTCAGAAGGGGGTAAAATTAAAAAGACAGGGCGGGTCTCAGACTCTTTCTACATGGGGCTGCTGGTTCAGCCGTTCTAATTTATTTGACCAGTCAATTCAATCGAACAGTTTCACCCTTATTTCCCCTCCACTGAATTGAACTGTTGTTTGATGAACTAACTGAATCAATTCTCTCTTGGATTTGGAGTCAAGAAAGTGAGAGGAAAAAAGATCAGGGTTCAAATCTTGCCTGTGACACATCCCAGTGCAGAAGTAGCTGATGATGGCTCAGTGGACAGAGCACTAAATCCAGGGTCAGGAAGACCTAGGTTCAAAACCAGTCTTAGACTCTTATTAACTGCATGACCATGAGCAAGTCACTTGGTTATCTGTTTCAGTTCCCTCCACTACAAAAATGGAGATCATAATAGCACTTACAACGCATATCGTTGTAAGGATCAAATGAGATAATATTTGTTAAAAAGCACTTATTATCGTGCCTGGCATATCACTGGAGCTTAATAAATGCTTTTCCCCTTCTATGGACCATTCATTTAACCCCTCTGAGTTTTAGGTTCCTCATCTGTAAGAGAAAGATAATAGTGGATAAAAGTTGCTATAATTTCTATCTCACAGATTTTTTGTGTAATATTCAAATGAGGTAATAATAATAATAATAATAACTAGAATTTTAATATAATGTTTAAGTTTGCAAAGGGTTTCACATACAATCTCTAATTTAAGATGCAACAACCTATTCAGATTGAAACTGTGGGTTTTTTTAATCGCCTTTTTATAGTCAGGTTGCTAATTCTGAATGAAGATCAAAATTATAAAGAAAAATGATTAATAGTGAGAAAGCATATGTCACACAATTAAAACAACTGGCTTTGATTATGTAAATAAGCAATTGGAACTTTTAAAATAGAAAATGGAATGGAAAATTAATTAAAGTGGAAAATTTTTAAATGGGAAATAATTGACATTCATGTCAGTTAAAAACTAGCACCAACATCAACTATGATAATTTTATCCAGAAGTTTAACAAAAGTAAATTAATTGCCACAACAAGATCAAAAGAACCCGGAAATTGCCTTACTCAGCAAATATCTGGCTTAATTTGCCAGAGATGGGTACCAAAGGCAACACTAGGTCAGAAGATTAAACGTTTCAGTAAAATCTTCAATGATGATGGACAATCAGCAGCAGCAGCATCTCATAAAACAGAGAGAAACAGTGAAGGGTAAAGTCAGCTTAAAGAAAGTGTAACAGGATACTCAAGAAAGCAAATTCATCATCCCAGGATGTTGAAGGATAACAATGGAAGAACTATAAAAAAAAATGGAAAGATTTGCTTCAACAACAATGGCATAACTACCACACAGCATCACAGCTTCTAGGTACTCATTGAAGATGGGCTATCCTCTGTCACTAAAGAGAGGAAAGGTGGGAGTAGCAACTGGATTGGCTCCCATATATGTAGAAGAGCTCTGTGTTGGCAGCATTCACATTGCGAGGCCCTTGAGGGATCAATATACAAAGCTTTTGAAGGTAGGAGAAATACCAAAAGCTTGAAAGAAAAAAAACTCAGACCTTGTTAATGCTAATAAAAAAGAAAAAGAGTGACCAAGAGGACACCAATAACTACTGCTACATATATATTATATAAAATATATATTATAATATTATATATTATATATAATATTATATGTTATATATTATTATATATTATATATAATTTTACATTATATAATATATATTATTTTTATATATTATATTATATATAATATATACAAAATATATGTATGTACAGATATATATGCATATATATGTATATATTTTATACCTACTTTTTTATCTGCACAAAACTTTTTACTTTTACTAAACACAAATTGAAGGCATCTCTAATAAGGGAATGAGTAGGGAACAAAACTGGTTTTTGCATTAGTCAGTAATGGACTGGTTTTTTTTTTAACCATTTCACAATTAACTGGAAAAAAAATTGAGAATACGTGGTTCCTCCCATTGGTTCTAATACTTCTTTACAACATGACTAATGTGAAGATACGTTTAATATGAATGTATAAGTAGAGCTCTATCAGATTGGATGCCATCTTGGGGAAGGGGAGAAAATTGAAAATTCAAAAGCTTATGGAAGTGAATGTTGACAACTAAAAATAAATAAATTTTAAAAAAATTTTTGAGAACGTAAGATGTAACTGTGCCTCTTGTTTGTTGATTACAAAAAGTGGATTCAGTGGAACAAAAAGCCATCTTATGAACTCATTCACAGCACTAAGTGTCTTTCATATCTCAAGATCAAATAGGATTTCTTGAAAGGTATAAAAACAGAAATAACTCTGTTCACTGATCCAGTGACAATAAATAGTAGGCGAGGCACAAGATAGGAAGGAATGAAACATGCTTGTCAAAAGTATTTGCCCCTGTGAGAGAGGAGTCCAGGTCAAGAAGGAAGTCCACATGAATGCTAACATCCTCTAGCTGCTCCTATTTTTTAAATAATATTTTATTTTCCCCAATTACATGTTGAAATAATTTTTTAACATTTTTTGAAAGCCTTGTATGGCAAATTCTAACCCTCCCTCTCTCTCCTTCCCCCTTTTTGAGACAGTATATCCAATATAGGTTATACATGTAAAACATTCCCATATTAGTCATTTTGTACAAGAATATTCAAAAAAGAAAGAGAAAAATAGCATACTTCAGTCTGTATTGAGACAGTATCAGTACTTAAGAGCTACTCCTGTTTTTCAATGATATTATTCTCACTGCTGCAAGCCCTAGAACATCACAGAGCCTCCTGGAAGAGACCTGCAATCACCAAAAAGAATTCAATTTGTCCATCCACATAGCAATGACTAAGTGGATGAAGAATGCCTATTGTACATAGTATGGCACAAATGTGGATGGCAACCCAATAGATCTTTTTCCAACAGTATCTGTGTATGGAACAGACAGTACAGCTAGAGATGATCTCAGTCTAGAGCTGAAAAGGAGGAGGAGAGCTTAATGGATTTCTTTCAGAAAAACAATTTTATTGACCTCAGGCTTCCCATGAAAGCAAAAGTCCATCTTTTCAATTTTAACATTTTATTGGCATCGAGACATGTAAGAGTACTGCTTGACCTGAGAAAAACTAAATATGAACGTCCCACAGAGATCAACAGAAAAGTTGACAAATGAGTAACGTCAAAGAAGAACAGGCATCAGTAATATCATCAAGGAATTAATTGAGTCTTTCTGTCATTAATCTGTCATAGAAAGAAAGGATGGGCTGGTGGTACAGTGAGTGGGGGAAGAGGGTGGAAGAGGGAGGGGAGGAATAGAGAGACAGAAAGGGAGGAGAGAGGGGGAGAGACAGAGAGAGAGAGAAACCGAGAGAAAAAGGCAGGGAAGAGAGGGGAATGGAGGGGAATGGGAGAGGAGGGAAGAGGAGAAGACAAGAGTGAGGATAGGACAGGAGAAAGAGTGAGAGAGAAACAAGAAGAGAGGAAAGGACTAGAAAAAACAGGAGAGGTGGACAGAGAGGCGGACAGTCAGAATGTTCTACTTGTCAGTCTCCTCAAGAAAGCAAGGAAGGCCTCTAGCACATTTGGTGGACACCCTATGGAGAGTTTTGGGAAGAGCTTGGGCCAGGGCTTCATAGAATTAGGTATAGTGGGATGCAATCTCCTTCACTGGAGGGAATTTGCAAATTGATGAGAGCCCAAATGTTTCATTTGAGTGTTTTACTGATGAAGAAACATGAGATAATATAGATAATGTAAAATGTTTTGTAAACTTTAGAGAGTTACATAGATGTCAGTTATTCCTTCTATTCAATAAGAATGAATTGAGCACCTACCGCATACTAAGCGCAATAGCCACTTGCAGAATATACAAGATGAACACAAGACAATCCTTTGCCCTCAAGGAAGCGATTGTTATGGCTTTTATGGGAACAGCTTAGCCACACTGAAAAATAAACTTAGTCAACAGGACGTTCCCTAGGTCCTACCTAAGCCTTGAGGGTTGTGTAGCATCAGCAAGAGACGTTATTTGTGCTGTGTCTTCCTCTGCCTTTACCACCATTCCCCTGCCTCTGGTACGATTAGGTAGCATGCATGAAGCAAGCTGGAAGGCCACAGCTGCTCCGGCCATCACCTAGGAAAATTCCCAAAGTACACAAGTTATTGACATCTTCCCTAATCTGAACTCCCTTTGCACTTAACTTCAATTGATTCCAGCCACACCCCAATCTCTTTAATAGCTGGTTGGGTTCTAGTCATCTTTATGGGGGAACAAGTGTGCAATGATTACATGATTTTTCCCTCTCTGTATCTGTGTGCAATACAGGCTTATACTTGGCTAGAAGGACATGTTTTCTTACTTAAATTCCCTCTTAAAAATACACAAGGGTTTAAATTAAGGGGGTGGGCGGGTGTTTCAAAACACAAATGGTTTTGCCAAAATCCAAAATGTTTGAAAAACAGGTCAAGGAGTTTTGCAAAAGCACCAGGTTTTCCCATATGCAGTTAGAACTCTTGATCCCATGAAAAGATTGTTCCATACAGACTTCTTCATTTCACATCCCTCACTGTTATGTGTTTGATGACTAGGGAAGAAGGCTATTTAACTGGGCTGGAATCTGGTACTCATAAGACTGGGCAAGGGATCCCAAGTATGTGACCTTGGACATGTCCCTTCATCTCCAGGGCCTCGATAAATGAGAAGAGGACTAACAACCTACGTCAGAGTTGGGAGGGAAGAAGGTTTACTACACGGCTCAAAGGCTGCTATTTATCCAAATCCAAGATTAAAAAAATGCAAGCACAAAATAATATTTCTCCAATTCTTAGCAAATTCAGACACTCAATTGTGCTTTGAAATATGGCATCCTCGTCACTATGCGTGATCCTCAATGCTTGGCACTATATGCCCAAGTAGGTAGACAGTTTTGAAAAGATGACTTAATTTTCTGCGGTCCAGAATTATTGTGGTGCTCAAAACAGCAGCACATGAGCCATTATAAGCATTTGCCCATAATGTATATAGTGTGCTAGTAGAGAGGGTATAGGAAGGAAGAAGTAAGAGATGTAGAGAAGTAGGTAAATAAAACCAGGAAAGAGAGCAGTGGTTGTGGACTATAATTGATTTACAGCTTAGAGATCACTGAATCTAACTTCAGTTTACAAATGAAGAAACTAAGGATCAGAGAATGACTTGCCCAAGGTCGCACAGTTAGTCTGCGCCTAGGGCAGGATTTGAACTCACATCCAGTACTCTATCTACTATGGAGATCTGTCTTTCCTGTGAATGAAAAGGGCCTTCTGTTGTCCATAAGGTGTTGTGTAGGAGGAGGAGAAGGGGGCTTTTGTTGCCTTAAAATTGAACAAAAGCTCTTCCTTAAAACCAAGAGTGATCATTTATAAACGCAAGAGTGAGCTACTGTTGCTGCTTCTTCTGTGATTTTAAAACAAAGGCTGTAGCTTGAATCAGGCATTTGTAAGAGATATATTCAATCTGGGGTGGGACACAAGTAAGGAAGCATCCAAAAGCAGGCACCTAGGTTGGCAGGGAGCTTAGAGACCAGATCCCACACACGGACAGCAGGTCTTTTGACTCTAAGTCCTTAGTGTTTCGCAGGACAACATACTTATGGTACCTTCTCCAGGAAGGTGAGTGATGTTTTATTTCTCACTGACCCAGAACAAGTTTGCCTTTGGGCATTGCTCCTTTATTTCTTTGCTTATAAAGTCCCAGTTCCCTTCCAAAAATGATAACAATGATAATAGCTAACATTTACATAACACTTGGACAGGTAGGTGGTCAAATGAATAGATAACTGGCCTTAGAATCAGGAAGACTTCTCTTCTTGAGTTCAAATCCAGCCTCAGACTCCTAGTAGCTGTGTGACCCTGGGCAAGTCACTTTACCCCATTTGCTTCAGTTTCCTCATCTACAAAATGAGTTGGAGAAGGCTCTATTACCTTTTTTTTTGCTTTTTTTTTCCTTTGGAGGGGGGAAGGTAGGGCAATTGGGGTTAAGTGACTTGCCAAAGGTCACACAGCTAGTTTTTGTGTTAAGTGTCTGAGGCCGGATTTGAACTAAAGTCCTCCTGATTCCAGGGCTGGTGCTGTATTCACTGCGACACCTAGCCACCCCGGATCTAGTATCTTTACCAAGAAAAACCCAAACGGGGTCATGAAGAGTTGGACACAACTGATACAAATGAAACACCACATCGGGTTCAGGGTGCCAGGCCTCGTGCTAAGTGCTATAAATATGTCATCTCTCTTGATCTTCTACCCCTGTGCAATCAGGAATACCCTCTATCTTCTTTTGTACTCATTTAATTGCCACTTGCTCAGCTTCTCTATCGCCGACTGTCCTGTCCATGCTGCTATTGCCCTCACCCAGATTCCCAGAGTACCTGCTCTCTTAACCACTCACAGAATCATGAAGTTGGAAGTAGTTTTGGGGATCATTGTAAACCAGGGCTGAGGACCCTGCAGCCCTCTAGGTCATACGTGGCCCTCTAGGTCCTCAAGCATGGCCCTTTGACTGTGATGTTTGGATTCTGTCAAAGGGCTGCACTGAATTCTAATCTATTCCTCCCTTGTTCTACAAACGAGGAACCTGAGCACCAGAGGAGCTGACAATTTTCTCGAGGTCCGATAAGCAGGAATCTGGATTCTAACTGAGATCCGCTGCTTGCAAATCTGGGACTTTTTCCACAGCACCATGATGTTTCTTTTGGCTTCATTATGCAGTGTCTTGTACTATTTTTGTGTGCATTTCTGCTTTGTGGGGCCCCCTCTAACCCCAGTTTATAAACTCTGAGAGCAAGAACTGTGTCCTATTCTTCTTTGGCACACCTAATGTGGGGCCTCACATGCAGCAAATGTGTGCTGATTGATTTAACTAAATGCAATATACACTAAAATCATAAATCAGGAAACTGACGTGGTTGGAGTTTGTCCTCTCAATCCCCCGAGGCCATCTCTACATGCTGGGTATATCCGATCAGGGTGGTTTTTTCCCCTTTTTCCATGTTCCCAATCAATACAAATACCTATAGGTTTGATCCTTGGGGACTGCTGACAATCAAGATGAATGGATGGGCTCAGCTGCCAATCATTCGTTCTGTGTTTAAGACCCAGCCAGAGATTGCTTCGCCTCATTAGGTCTGGCATTCTCCTGACTGAGTAGTTGGCCCTCGACATTTGAAAACAATAAACCTTCGAACAATAACTTGGAGTTGGTTTTTTCTGGGATCCTTTTCCTTTGAAACATCCAAATAGCTTTCCATCAAATCAGAGGTCCCAGAGCGGAGTCAGAGAACGCTTCAGCAGCATTGGCTAGCCTAGCCCAGCCATGCTCCAGAAAGCACAGGTCAAGCTTTTCATACCTGCCACAGAGGCTGCTAGGTCGCAGGGAATCAATGAGGGAAGCATGTGTGCCATGAAGGCTGGTGAGTTTTCCAGCTGTGGAGTTCACCATTGTGTGTTTTTGGACACAGTTTCGAGTTTTCCCAATCTTCTTATTTAAGAATCTATGTCATTAACCCATTCCCTTCACAGAGTTTAAGCCTGTTCATAACAGAAATTTTCCCCCTTCTCTTGTCACCTTCAAAGTGATCCAGAAAGAAGTTTCTATCACTTGAAATAATTGACTAAATTAAAAGATGCTTACACCTGTCAAGCTATAAGGAGTGGAAAAACATCAGTTATACTTAGAACATGGAATAAAGAACAGAAATATTCGGGGGGGCGGAGCCAAGATGGCGGCGTAGAAGCAGCAACATATCGCAGCTCTCACATAGCCACCCCAAAATACCCATAAAATAGGACTCTAAACCAATCCTGGAACTCCAAAACGCACACAAAGATGCTTCCCACTAAGGTCAGCTCGGCTACGAGGAACCATATCAGCACTGCGAACCGAAACCAGCCTGGCCTAAAGCCACGGCTGTGCCCCGGGGGCGGCTGGACTGCAAGAGCTGAGAAGCTTCAGGTGAGCGGATTAGCGGCAGCTGTGAATGGGAATTGTGAAAGGGGGAGATAAGCAGTCCGGCCAGAAGGCCTCCAGAGCGGAAAAGTGAAAGGCAGAGCTTTTGCACCCGCCTGGGCTTTGCAGCCTCCCGCCGCGGCCTGCAGACAGCAGGGGG
>JAQQSU010000929.1:0-16504 GCA_028627135.1 Pseudochirops cupreus
TTCTCTTCAGTGAGTTTTTGAAATTTCTTTTCCATCTGGAAAATTTGGCTTTTTAAGGCATTCTTCTTCTCATTGGCTTTTTGGGCCTCTTTTGCCATTTGAGTTAGTCTATTTTTAAGGTGTTAATTTTCTTCAGTCAGGCTGTTCATTTGCTTCTCATGATTTTCTTGCATCATTCTCATTTTTCTTCCCATTTTTTCCTCTACTTCTCTTACTTGATTTTCAAAATCCTTCTAGAGCTCCTCCATTGTCTGCAGCCAATTCATATTTTTCTTGGAAGCATTTGATGCAGAAGTTTTGACTTTGTTCTCTTCTTCTGGTTCTATGTTGTGATCCTCTTTGTTCCCAAAAAAGGTTTCTATAGTATGATTGCACTTCCTCTGCTTGCTCACCCTGCTAGCCAATTACTAGACTTTTGAGCTCTTTGCCATAGTAGAACTCTGCTTCCAGAGGGGAGAGAGCTATGTCCCAAATTGCTGGGGTTTTCTCTGTTGTCAGAGCTGAGGAGAGCACCTTCTCTACAGCCACTACAAACTCTGGCACACTGGCATTCCTCACCCCATGACCACCACCCAAGACTGTGGCCCAGATCCAAGCAAGTCAAAGCAAGAGTGATTACCCTCTGAATGGACACTTGGTCACTCTCTGATCTGCAGGCTAGGAGCTCCAGAGGCAGCCATGCAGCAGCAGCTGCAGCTGCCATGCCTCCACCACCTCTCACCCTGGGAGCAGGGGTCAGACCACGCTCTTCTGTGCTCTTCTGTCACTCAGTTCAACAGAGTTCCCTACTGACCTTTTACTTTCTGTTTGGTGTTTATGTGTTGAGAAGTCTGGAAACCACCACAGCTGCTGGTGATTCACTCTCCTGAATCTGCTCTGGCTGGTCTGGGCCACCCCAGGTCTGGGTTGGTGCAGCTCACCAGAGACTATGCTCAGCTCCCAGCCCACTGCAATGAACCCTTCCTGTCGGCCTGTCAGGCTGCCTTCAGCAGGAGATTTGTTTCTCTCTGTCACTTTGTGGGTTCTGTAGCTCTAAAATTTGTAAAGAGTCATATTTTACAGGTATTGGAGGTGGCTGGAGTGGGAGATCAGACAAGTTTCTTCTTTTACTCCCTTTTTCATGATTTCTTGCATCACTCTTATTTTTTTCGTCAATTTTTTTCTACCTTTTATTTTATTTTTAAAATTCTTCTTGAGCATTTCTGGAACTTATTTTTGGGCTTGAGACTGAGCTCATTTTTCTTTGAGACTTTGTATGTAGTCATTTTTGACACTGTTGTCTTCTTCTGAGTTTGTGTGTTGATCTACCCCATCACCATAGTAACTTTCGATGGTCAGGTTCCATCTTCTTCTTCTTTTTTTTTTCTTCTAGATTTTCCAACTTATTTTGTATCTTGTAACCTCATGTTAAAACTGAGCTCTGATCCTGAGGTAGATGGACCCCTGACAAGTTTCTTGCACCAGGGCCTAGCCTCCCATTGCTGGCCTGTTCTAGGGGCATAATGCCTTTGTGTTGGCCTGTCCCAGGGCTGGTGGCCTTGCTGATACCTTGCTGAGGAACTGCCTACTGCTGGCTTGCTTGAACGCCTTCGGCACAAGACTTTGCTCCCTTTCACCACAGTGAGACTAATCTTTTTTGCTGACCTTCTAAGTTGTCTTAGTCTGGGAGATTGTTTTACCCTTGTCTTCTGCTGGTTCTGCTGCTCCAGAGTTCAATTTGAGTTGTTTTTTTTGTAGCTGTTTGGAGGTAAGTTTGGGTGAGTTCAGGCACATTCCTGCCTTACGCTGCCATCTTGGCTCCACCCTCTCTGAATCAGGCAATTCTTAAATTAGCTCTGCTTGACCTGTTTTCTAGGTCATTTTCTCATGACATCAGATATTTTAAATTTTCTTTGCTTATTTTCAAATTTTCATCTGGTTGTTATTTCTGCCTCGTGGAGTTTTTTTCTGTTTGATTTAGTTTTTGAGGAGTTCATTTCTTGAATAAGGTTTGTAACTTTCTCTTCTAAGCTACTCCTGCTCCTTCCAGGTCTTTCTGTAGGAGTTTTCCTTGACATTTTTACTTCTTGTTTGATGTCTTCTAGGAATTCTTGTAATCCTTGTGGAAAATCCATCCTTCCTTTGAGCCCCTGCATGCCACCCTTACTGTTATTTTTTATGTTGCTTTGTGATTTATTTGATTGCCCTAGTTCAAGTTTTAGGAGAGGCTTTTTGCCAGTAATTTTGCCAGTGCTGCAGCACACTCCCTGCTTTTAGGTGGACATGAGAGAGGACTCTGTCTCACCCTATAGCTCCTGAATTCTCATCCTAATCTCTACCTTCCAGGGCAAGCTCTCCATGGATCTTTGAGATGTGGAACACTGAATATTCAATACACTTTCCACTATCTTGTAACTGAATGTTAGGGGCCTCAGAGCCTCTTGACCTGAGCTGTCTTAATCTGAGCACTGCAGTTTAAAATCTAAAGGTCACCACACCAAGACAGTGATGCACTATTCTACTTTGCTGCATTGCTGCCTACTGCAGCTCCATAGAGCTTCCAAGGTTACCATCCTGAGATTTTCTGATCACCTTAGGGCTTCCTCAGGCTATCCCTCTACTCTAGGTAAATGGGCAATCTGCCTCCCATTCAAGCAGACATCTTGCCAGGAGTGATCTCCTTACAAAATTTATCTACTCCATTCTCTGAAACAAATGTTGGTACATAAGCCACATCTTCAAGGTAGTATTAAGTATGATATGAAATTATATCTCTTGTTGCCTTTATGAAACTGACTCCACCAAATTAATTTATCTAAGCAGAACTTTTTCCATTTAGTCCATACAGTTTAATTTTTAGAAAGAATAGCAACAGAGATGCTTTTAAGTTCTCCCTAAAATAAACCAACTCACTGTTCTTCAAAGATTGCACTTTAGAAACAATAACAGTTTAATTAAAGGTTGTATAGATCATCTTAGAAGTATATGATTTTCTACATACACACGCACACACACCCTTTCCCTGACATTCTTCCATCTTTACTATGTGTGGGATAGAGACCACTACCAAAAAGAAATTCAGCACAAAGAAAGCAGAAATGAGTTTATTGCATTCTTATGAGAAAGGGTACTGCCCTTGGACACTAATGGTGCTCACCAGGAAAGCACAAATTGACTCCAGAAAGTAAGGTCCTTTTATACCTTAATGGGTGCCTCCCTCCACCCCCTGCCCCTTCTCCCTTATCCCATTGTCTGGGCTTCAGGGGCACAATCTCTTCGTGCGCATCTTCCCCAGCAAAAAAGAACAGAGGACAAGAGAAGGAGGAAAACTGTGTTTCAATAATCCCAAAACTACGAACCCTTTTGAGGAGGCTTCACTTCTGAGAAATCATCCCTCACAACTACACAATAGAATGTGCCTGAGGAGAATTAAAAACCGTCTTATGTCTTCATTTGTTGTCAGTTACCAAAGTTTAGCGGTTCAACACCGTTGCTCAACCTTTTGTTCCTCCCTCTACTGAGACAGCTTTGATCATCAACAGAACCTTGCTTGAAGCCTTCCCATCTTGGTAGAATGTGCCCGAGGTCATACTTCCTACCATAGCTATTGTGAAACCAAGGCTGCCCTTGAGTCATAATGAAACATTTGGGTTGGGCTTTTTATGGAGATTTATTTTACTGCTGGGCAACTAGGGTGGACTTGGAGTTTGGAACACCTGAGTTCAAATATAACTTCAGGCACTCACTATCTTTGTGACCTTGTGCAAGTCATTTCATCTTGTTTGCTTTGTAAAATGAGCCGGAAAAGGAAATGGCAAACCATTCCAATATCTTTGCCAAGAAAATCCCAAATAGGATCATGAAGAATTGGTCATGACTGAAATGACTTCACAAAATTGTATTGCTAGTGAGAAGTCTCCATGTGGAATGAGTTCCACTTTCTATGGCATTGAGGTTATCCCGTGTCCGCATTTATAACATGTTTAACTTAGCTAGTTAGTCTTGGCAAAGTGACATAGTTCTATTATGCACCTTGTGAGCAAGTCCCCTAATTTCTCTGTATATAATTTCCTCTCTTGTAAAATAATGTCGGATTAAGTTAAATAAATACCGTCTCCTCTAATTCAAAATTATATGATTCTATATTAACTTAATTATTTGAGTTGATCAGTTACTTTCCTTTAAAATGGTTCAACATGTTACAATCAGATATAACTTGATCTCTTAGGTTGACTTTGGCAACTCACAATCTTAATACCTATTTGTTTCCAAATTAAACTTAATTCATAGTATATATAGAAATGCAGGTATACTTTAATCTCAGTTAAATTCCCTTACAAGAAGATCTCAGTTTACCAGTGTTTCAGGGCACCTGAAAACTGTTTCATCAGGGCGCCTAGTTTAATAATAAATATAGTAATAAAGGTGGCATTAAAAATAACCTAAAAAACCTAACCATATTGTGTCACAGCTTAGCATTCTGGATTTTTTTTCTTTGTCTTTATCATTGTGGATGGGCTTTGAGTAATACACAATCAAAATCTAAATATGAAGAGAAGATAGACCATTGCTATAAAATATAATTAGCTAGGATTAGTATATAGTTGCCTTCGTAATATAGCTTCATGGAAGGAATATAGAGGCAGTTTAGGCATTCACAGCACTAGGAAAACCCAGAGTAAATGAGGTGCAGTTTTGGTTCCATAAAAAGAATCCTAGACTTTAGGTAAGTTTCTTCTTTCTGCCTCTCTCTGTCAATCTCTCATTTATTCAACCACTGTTTATTGACTATTGCACGTAAAAGAAATATATTACTTGCTGATTAATATAATACTATCCTTTTCCACTCAAAAATGGCCATGGAAACCTGGCTATTTGTTAGAATGAAAAGTTTAATTCATGACTATATGTATTGTTTTCAATTGCAGGAGTCTTCTTTCTCTATGCTGGATTTGCTGGTTTGGGACTCATTTTCATCTATGGTTGTCTTCCTGAGACCAAAGGGAGAAAACTAGAGGAAATTGAATCACTGTTTGAAAACAAATTATGTACATGTGGTACTTTGGATTCTGATGAAGGGAGATACATAGAATATATTCGGGTGAAGGGAAGCAATTATCATCTTTCTGACAATGATGCTTCTGATGTGGAATAAGTTTCAGCAGTTGATCTATATAAACATTTGAAAAAAAAACTTCTGGGGGAAAAAGAATAGCTTTTGGTGACCTTATTGTCTTTTGTCTGGTCTGGTTCTCCTTTTTTACAGTCTAGTTTTAAATACCTTCATAATTCTAAAGCAATTGGAAAATGATATGAGCTAAATTTTATTCAGAAACCGAAATAAGAAAATTGATTCACAGATACCTAAATCTACCAATTCTTGTCCAAAATTTGGAAGTCTCTAGTCTAAAGTGCATTTAGTCCTCTGACATCCTTATTCCCTAAAATAACATTTGTGGCATAGCAAATAGAAAGTAATCTAAAACATTTAAATGTGTTTTATTTCTACCTGAAGAGATTTTGGCTGCTATGTGGGGTGTTCCTCCCCCAAAATACCATATGTGAAATCAGTTTGATCAACCATAATTTACCTATTAATGACCATTAATTAACAAAGATGATTTAAAATTATGTCAAAGCACAAAAAGTCCCTTCTATAAGAAGGACACAGATGTACTTCTCACCATTATAATTTAGTAGAGTTTCTCTTTGAGGCCAAATCAAGTTTTAAGAGAAGATGCAACAGATTGACCCTGCATTTAGGAGTCTTTTGGTGATAATTTTGCTGTCCTCAATTGGCACACATAAACTAATACTGTTTGATGAATGCATTTTGTTTGCCAGTATAAGATTAAAAGGGTTTTGACTGGACTCACCAAATAAACAGTAATTTAGGTTCCCAATTGCAAACAGAAAATAAAACCAGATCAGCAACCATTTCAGGAAATACTTCCTATGGTTGCTAAAAATACCCACTAATAATCACTTTTAGCTTCTTGATATTCATGTTCTGCTTATTTTTCTTTTTGTCACATTATGCAAATAGCTCCTAACAGATCTTCCCCCCATTAATTTAATCAAAATGATGACTTTTGAAACAATAATAAAAAGTTAGTTGTAACAAACAAGTTGGTTTTTAGTTATATGTATTTCCTTAAAAATGGATTCCCCCTCTTGATTTATTATACTAATTATACTGACCCACATAGTATATTGCTGCCTAATTGGGTTTGTGAAATTTGCCCGCTACCCACCTCTCTTCTTTTATTCTTAAGGAACATGTTGGTCTTTGGTTGCACATCTTCTACATTTTTCTCATGTTCAATTAAGAAAACAGATTTTTGTTTTTACACCTGACTTAGCCTTTTCCTTTCCCAATTTAAAAATGTGATATTGGTTACTGCATAGGTTAATGGATGAGATGTATGTAATAATATGTTTATGGCACAATTTAAAAATATATTTGTTTTAATGTCTTTAAATGATGCTAATTTCTCATCTCCACATGTAATTTGGAAGTTGTCCTTTTAAAAATAGTGCAACTACAAATTATTAATCTGAAAAGCCTGGATAATGTTTACCTAACTCAAGTAGCATTTACATATACTTGATTTTTAGCAAAGAAAATATATATTACAAACACTGGATGGGGCTAATGTTCAGTGCACTAAAGAGACTAGAAAAATCCCAGTTGAGATGAGACAATGTCTTTTCTTTCACAATTGTATTTTTTCCCTTGTGAGTTTGTGATAGCTCCACAAGATAGAGGTTTTCTTTTTTGTTTTATACCGAATTTAGGACAGGACATTAGTCTGCTGTTGAATATTAACCTTAACAGAGATAATCTAATATTTAAACAGACAATGGATAGATGTCACCTAGAAGTAAAAGTCTGACAATTATGTTTATTTGCCTCTAGGTTTGTTCATTTATCCCTCAACTCTTATTTCTATAGTTTTGTCAGAATCACCATAATGTGTATGCATGCAAGTGCATCTCAAGTTACAATGCATTTGCAACTCCTTAGGAGCTTGTAATGATGACAAAGTACTGATGCATTTTTAGAAAATAGAAACAAAAGTATGTTTTGGAAATAATTCACTTCAGTTTCAGTAAACATTTGTCAAGTGCTCATTATGTGCAAGGTATTATGTAGGCACTGCAGATACAAAGACAAAAATAAAATTGTCCCTGCCCTGAAGGAGTTTGCATTTTACTATTGGATAAAATATTTACATAGGTAAATGCAAAGAAAAAAGTCAAGATGGAAGGAGTGGCAAGAACTGGGCCATGGGGACAAGAAAAAGCCAGGAAAGGCCTAATGTAGGACTTGAGCTTGTACCTTGAGAGAAGCTAAGGATTCTATGAGGAAGAGGTAAAAAGGAGACTACTTGTGTGCAAAAGTAGGAAGTGTGAGATGGAATTTCATATCTGGGAACATGGTAGACCAGTATAAATACAATGTTATTTTTATGCATAAAACTGGTCTGTACACACCTATCGGACAGATTTCTATCCTTTGCAAATTTTCTTCATGGTTATTTATAATGAGGAACTCACCAATTAAGTCCATTCTCTAAGCTAGTTATATGTAGGTTAAGGTCCTGAATCTGAAAAAAAAATTATATCACATCATTTTGTATAATAAAAATAATTAGTATCTTACTCTCATTGTGATACTCTCATAGGAATATTTGTTTCAGTGGTCACATTAGCATTTGTTTGTTCTTTTTGGAAAAAAAAGGAATTTAATGCAGAATTCTGTCTTCTTGGTATTTTTTGCCCTCTGTCTGCTGTGGTAAAGTAGAAAACCAGCCAGTTCTGGTGTTGTACGACACAGAAAATCTGTAGTTATTCAGTGAATTCAGCTTACATAGAAAACATAGCAAGCATTTGACTTGTTTTCTTCCCAATTTTTTCTCCCAATTTTTCCCGATGTGTCAAAATAACCACTTCATTTTTTTTTGTTTTTGCAGTTTGTCTTCATATATCACCTTAATTATTAGCATTTGGCTTTCCTGACTCTTCACTTATTTCATTACACAAACTCATTTGCCACTTTTCCCCAAAGCAGTGTATATTTGAAACTTCCCACTTATCTAGATAGAGAGACGATGATGTAGTTGTTAAAATCAACAAATTAATTATTTTCTTGTTACTGTCGCGGTACTTCCATCCCCACCTCTTTCTGGTGTTGTATTTAAGCCTTCCTTTTCCCCCCTGTTTATATAAAGGTAAAGAGAATATTCCACATATTTTTAAATACTAGACCAAGGCACAATATGAGAATTATCCATAATTTCAAAATATAATAAATACCTGAAAAGTGAGCCTTACAAAATTAGAGTTTTGATTTTTGATTCAGTGAAGATTTGTAGTATATGAAGAAAATTAAGTTTATATTTTACAGTATTTTTAAATATTATGCTTTTTTAGTTCTAAAAGAATGACTAACACTATATACTTGAGTGCATTCCATGTAAAAATGCCACAAATAATGCTGGTAGCATCTTAGCATCTTTTTCATATAATAAGATTTTGATTTATTAAACTAGAAATAATGTCTAAGCACAAAATCATTTTATTAAATTTTTTTGAAAGAAAATGTAGATTTCTTTCTAAAGATGTTGCATATTTAATTCAGCTGCATTGTGCTTCAACTCGAGAAAAGGTAAAATCCCTGCTGTTTCAAATTTTATTGCTTTGAAACTACTTAGTTTAAATTTAGCTGCTTTGAAACTAATTAGAAGAGATAACATTGGATATATTTTAATAGAATTATTAGATGAGAACATAATGATATTTCAATTTTTGCTTCTGATAGCTGTATTATTTGTTTGAAATCATAATTACTTCTTGAATAATCATGCAGGAGACACTATATTTTTTTCTATAAGTGGCCTCCTCAAAATTAGTTTGAAATATATTCACCAAGTGTTTTTATATCTTTTTCCTAAGTGATAATTTGTAAACTCTATGCACCAAAAATATTTCTGTGTAACTTTACTTCACTCAGTGAAATTTATATGAGTATGTTTGATATAACAGGCCCTTTTAACCTATAAGAAAAAGGATAAATACATTGAGGCAAAGAATCATAAATTATTTTATCACCATTTGAAATCTATTATGTAAGGAAAATTGTTATCCAGGAAAAAGAAGTAAGTAGTTGCACATAAGTTTAGGAAAATGGTGAAACTTCATTTTAAAAACTCAAATAATATGAAAACTAATATTTATTCTACAAAATGTACTCAATACACAATTTGAGAAACGGAAACATTTGTTCATAGTTTATGTGTTTCTCAATGTTGTAATCCATTTTGCAGAAAATATTTAGAGCACTTAAAATTATGACAATATTATGGGATAAAATGGCAAAGATATTTTCCCATAAGCCAACATTTTATGATTTTTCAGTTTGTAAAACATATATCAAGATCTGCCAAGTACTAAAAAAAAGCTGTTGAAACAAACTTCTTATAACCAAATCTCAATTTTTTGTAGCTGTTGCAGACTTTCCTGTATCACACATAAATATGTAACAGTATGAGGGCAAAATATTTAATGGAACGTGTAATTGCAGGTAACAGAGCTTATATGTAGCTGCTGCCTATAACAATGATTCCCAGTTGTTTTCTGGATTAATCACAAAGTTTTGTTTTGTGAGCAGAAATATTGGTGTTTTTAAAATCAAGCTTCATAGCCTTTTGTACTCTAATGTCAAGCTTAATTTATAATTTAGGTTGTGGCAGTCTTTTGAATGTTAACAAAATAAGCTGTTCTCTGATGCTAGTATTCTGTTGTCACCGTCTTCCAAAAGAGTAAAATGTGTAAAAAGTTCAACAACTTGTCATTATTAGTGAACTTAGAAAAGGAGCAAAAAGAACACTTAGAAAAGTGCCAATGATGATCACTGTGGCATTTTGGACCAGTGTTAATAATGTTTGAAATTATGAGAGCATTTATCCAAATAATTGCTACAAATCTTTTAGTTTTATTGAATATGTAATCTGTAAGACTTGAATAACTTGGCTTGTATAATTTTCAATGTATTAGCTTTTTTTGGTTATATTTTTTCATACTTTGGTTTTAGATGGTTAGGTTCATGTTTGAAATTGTCACATCAATGTAGTAATTAATGACTTTAATATTTTGATGGATCTGTGATTTCATCAATATGGATATTCCTTCCACTGAAGCAGAGTGTAATATCAAATAGCATATGATATTCTTAAAATAGAAAACCAAGGTTTAATTATTTTACTATGTCTTTTTATGGAAAAGACTGAAGAAAGTTGACATTTAAAATGAAAAGAGAAGACAAACTGATATTATAAAGGTCCAAATGGTTTTCCTAGGAATTTTTTGACGATTGCTCTTCTTTTTACAATATCTTTTAGATGTAACAATTATTCAGATTTATATTCAAAGTCTGTACTATTCATTTAAAATCAATAAAAAATCATTTTGTGCTATACTTAAGATATTTCAAGAAATATTTTAATTCCCAAGTGCATGCTCTATCATTGAATACTTGCCATGTCACAGGCAATCTAATGGATTGCCAGACTTCATATTCAGAATATTTTTCAATAGTGATACATAGTTTCCACTTCCTTTACATTGATTCAAGCTTATATTATATGTAAGTGTACACATCAAAGAATCTAAGTGATGTAAACTTAATTGTCTTGTGATATTTTGTTGAAGTTAAATCTTTACACAAAATTTAAATGTTTTGAAAGTGTCAGTGCTGGAATTATGAATAAAAAATAAAAGTTTAAATAGTTTATTACAATTTTTTGCTATCTTTTCCTTTCTTACATTCTTTCCAGGTATTGTACATCTTAGAAGTTGGAGAATGTTCAAAATCTGGTAACATATTCACATCCAATCTTTTATGAAATGCAGATCTGGCTCTCTATTACTTATGAGAAATTAAAATGTTTTATAATTCTTTTTTGTTTTTCTTTTACATATTGTGTATACAAGCATATACATATGCACTTATATACAGAGGTCGGTTGGTAAATGTTTTACAACTGACTCTCTTGGAGGGAAAAATACATGCACAATGCACTTAAAATTTTATTTTATTTTTAATTTATGGAATAAAACACACATTTCCATAACATGGTATAATTTTTAAAAAGATGATGGCACATAAAACTGCAAATTGTTATGTACCACTTGCTATTCCTTTTAAATATATGATAAAGATATCATGTAAATGTCTTTTTTTCTTCCTTCCAACCTGCCCTAAAGATGGCTACTGTTATGTAAAAATATGTATGTGTGTATCTATAGATATAAATATGGAAAATCATTCTGTATATACTTCTATTTATTGGTTCTTTCTCTGGATGCAAATAACTTCTTCATATGTCCTTTGTAGCTGATTTGGGTATGCTCAGAATTACTTATTCACTCAAAGTTGTTCTTAAAACAATATTGCTGTCACTATATAATGTCTTGGTTCTGTTCATTTTGCTTTTCATTTTTTCATGCAAATCTCTCCATATTTTTCTATGACCATTGAGCTCATCACTTGTTATAGCACTGTAGTATTTCATAAAAATCATATACCACAACAATTCCACAGTTGTTGGATATCCTTGCAATCCCCAGTTCTTTGACACCACAAAAGGAGCTGTTAGAAATATTTTAGAAAATACAGGTTTTTGGGCAGAATCAAGATGGTGGTATAGAAGCAGGGAAACTCCATGAGCTCCCCCAGTAACCACCTCAAATACCTATAAAATAAGACGCTAAACAAATTTTAGAGCTCCAGAACCCACAAAGTGACAGAGAAACAAAGCTCCTGCTGAAGGCAGCCTGGCAGGTAGACAGGAAGTATTCATTGCAGCTTGCTGGGCACTGAGACCAGCCCCGCCATGGGCAGCCAAGACCAGCCACAGCTGGAGCATTCGGGAAAGTGGATCACCAGCAGCTGTGGTGGTTTCTAGAATTATCAACCCATAAATGCCAAAGACAAAATGAAAGGTCAGTGGAACTTGGCTGAATTTGGGGGGGATGGAGGAGTGGTTCCAACCATCTGCTCCCAGAGCCAGAATCGGTGGAAGTGGTGACCCTGCTGCCACTTCCATGTGGCTGCTTCAGAGCTCCTGGCCTGCAGTTTGCAGGGGTGGGGGTGTGGCAACAACCATTCAGAGGCTAAGGGCTTTTGCCTTAACCTGCCTGGATCAGGATTGTGGTCTTGGGTGGTGGTCCTGAGGTGTGTGACCAGTGAGCCAAAGCTGGTGGGGGCTGTAAAGATGGCGGCTCCTAATAGCTCTGGCAGCTGCGAAAAGCCCAGCAATTTGGGACAAAGCCCTCTCCTCTGGAAGCAGAGTTCCACTGCCACACAGAGCTAAAAAGTCAAGTAATTGACTGGAAATATAAGCAGGCAAAAGAAGCAAAGCAAACAAAGCAATCCAACTTTAGATTCCTTTTTTGAGGACAAAAGAGATCAAAGCATGGAATGGGAGGAAGGCAACACAGTCAGAAGTCCCGCACCAAAAGCTTCCAAGAAAAATATAAAATGGTTACAGGCCATAGAGGAGCTTAACAAGGATTTTGAAAACCAAATAAGGGAAGTGGAGGAAAAATTGGGGAGAGAAATGAGAATGATGCAAGAAAAACATGAAAAGAGAGTCAACAACCTGACTGAAGAAAATAACACCTTAAAAAATAGACTAACTCAAATGGCAAAAGAGACCTAAAAAGCCAATGAGAAGGATGCCTTAAAAAGCTGAATTTACCAGATGGAAAAAGAATCTCAAAAGGTCACTGAAGAGAATAATTCCTTCAGAATTAGAGTGGAGCAAATGGAAGCAAATGACTTTATGAGAAATCAAGATACTATTAAACAGATCCAAAGAAATGAAAAAAAAATAGAAGGCAATGTGAAATATATCATTGAAAAAACCACCAATCAGGAAAATAAATCCAGGACAGACAATTTTAAAATTATTGGACTACCTGAAAGGCATGATCAAAAAAAGAACCTACAAATCATCCTTCAAGAAATTCTCAAGGAAAATGGCCCTGATATTTTAGAACCAGAGGGCAAAATAGAACTTGAAAGAATTCACCAATCACTTCTTGAAAAAGATCCTCAAAAGAAAATTCCTAGGAATGTTATAGCCAGGTTCCAGAGTCCCCAGATCAAGGAGAAAATATTACAAGCTGCCAAGAAGAAACAATTTGAATACTGTGAAAATGCAATCAGGATATCCCAGATCTAGCAGCTTCTACATTAAGAGCTCAAAAGACCTGGAATATGATATTCCAGAGATCAAGGGAGCTAAGATTAAAACCAAGAATCACCTACCCAGCAAAATTGAGTATAATGTTTCAGGGGAAAATATGGTCATTCAATGAGGTGGAAGACTTTCAAGCATTCTTGAGGAAAAAACCAGGGCTGAAAAGAAAGTTTGACATTCAAATGAAAGAAGCATGAGAAGGTAAACATGGAAAAGAAATCATAAGGAACTTATCTAAGTTGAACTATTTACATGCCTACGTGGAAAAACGAGAATTGTAACTTATGAAACTTTTCTCAGTATGAGGATAGTTGAAGGGAATATAAATGTATATATATGTATACATACACATATGTCTATATAGGAGGGTATATATGCATATGAATATATATGTGAATGTGTATATATATGTATAGGCATACATAGAGGGCACAGGATCAAATGGATAGGAAGGGATGATATTTTAACAGGTAAAATTGAGAGGTGGGAGAGGATTAGAATAAGAGGAGACAGGGAGAGACAGAATGAGGCTAATTATCTCATATAGAAGAGGCAAAGTATAACTGTTACAATGGAGGGGAAGAACAGGAAGGCAAAAGGGAATGGTTCAACCTCACTTTCATTGAATTTGGCTTAGGGTACTGTCTAAATTGGGTATCTTGCCCTATAGGAGTGTAGGGGGGGAGGGAGATCCATCTTGCCTTACCAGAAAGTCATAGGGGTGATGGGGGAAGATATAGGAGAGAACAGACTGGGGGAGGGGGTATACAGTGGAATTGCTGTTTTGGGATGGTAGGTAGGGGAAAGATGGGGTAAAAATTTTTAACTCAAAATCTTGTGGAAATGAATGATGTAAACTAAAAATCAAAGTTATTTTTTTTTAAAAAAGAAAATATAGGTTTTTTTTTCTTTTTTTGTTAATCATCTTTGGAAATAGAGCTAGTAGTGGTACCGCTAGGTCAGGGGGTATAGGCAGTTTAATAACGCTTTTGACATAAATTCCTGATTGCTCTCAAAAATGGTTGGATCAGTTGAAATTCCACTAACAATGAATTAGTGTCCCAATTTTTCCACATGACCTTCAAACTTCAATAATTTGAGTCAGTCTGATAGATGTAAAATGATATCTCAAGGTTGTTTTAATTTGCATTTCTCTAATCAATAATGATTTAGAGCATTTTTCTGTAAGTTGTTTTGATTTCTTCATTAGAAAACTACCTTTGACCATTTATCAATTAGGGAACATTCACTCTGAGCCCTCCACCTCCCACCCCCCAACCCCAAAATAATGTAACTGTTTCTCTTTTTGTCAGCAATCCTGAATGTCTTCCCCTCCCAGTTCAATTTTTTTTTTTAAATTAAAGGGGCCATCCCTTAAAGAGGCCTAGTCACTGAATGGGCATTGCCTCACTCAAAATGAGAACTTGAAAAGACCTTAGCTTTAAAAGGGTCAAGATCTCCCACTGCATCCTGGGCCATCTTCAATTATCCTGATGAATATCTGGCCACTGGACCCAGATGGCTCTGAAGGAAAAAGTGAGACTGGTTACTTTCCACACCCCTCCCTAACTCAAATCAAAGTCAATTGCAACTCATATTACTGTCATCTTTGGGAATGAAGGACAACCCACAATTGGGGAATGACTCATATTCTTACAGATTTGACAAAATTCTTTATATAGTTGAGATACAGGACCTTTATCTGAGAAACAGTATATAAATTTTTTCCCCAAATTTTCTGTTTTCATTCTGATCTTGGCTACATTTGTTTTATTTGCAAAAAACTTTTTAAAATTAATGTAATCAAAATTATGCATTTTATACCTCACTTTGCCTTCTATCTCTTGCTTATTCACAAATTGTTCACCTAACCATAAATATGATAAGTAATATGTTCCATGTACTCAAATTTTCTGGTAATATCTCTTGGTATGTCTAGGTCATGAATCCATTTTGACCTTATCTTGGTAAATGGTGTGAAGACATTGGTCTACATCTAATTTCTTTCAGACTGCTTTCTAGTTTTCCAACAATTTTCCCAAATAATGAATTCTTTTCTTTTCTTTTTTCTTTTTGGAGGGCAATTGGAATTAAGTGACTTACCCAAGGTCACACGGCTAGTAAGTGTTAAGTGTCTGAGGCCAGATTTGAACTCAGGTCCTCCTGACTCCAAGACTGGTGCTCTAGTCACTGCACCACCTAGCCACCCCCCAAATAATGAATTCTTGTCCCCAAATCTTAAGTCTTTACACTTGTAAAATACAAGGTTGCTATGTTTATTTGCTGCTGTAAATTATATGTCTGCTCTATTCCACCTTTCTATTTTTTAGCCAGATAGTTTTCATAATCACTACCTCATAATATAGTTTAAGGTCTGGTACTGATAAACCTCCTTCCTTTACATTTTTTTCCTATAAATTCTTTCAATAGTCTTGATCTTTTCTTCTTTCTAATGAATTTTATTATTTTTTAGCTCAAAAAATATTTTTTGGTAATTTAATTGGGATGGCATTGAATAAGTTTAGGTAAAATTGTCATTTAATTATATTGACTCTGCCCACTCACAAATTAATTTTTCTCAAATAATTTAAATCTGAACTTTACTTTTATAAAAAAAACGGTTTTGTATTCATATAACTCCTGGGTTTGTTTTGGCAAGTATACTTCCAGGTTTTTTATATTGTCTAGCATTATTTTAAATGGAGTATCTCTTACTCTCTCTTCTTCCTGGGTTTTGTTTGTGATATATAGGAATGCCAATGATTTATGTTGATTTACTTTATATTCTGATCCTTTGCTAAAACTATTAATTGTTTCAACTAATTTTCTAGTTGAGTCTTTGAGATTTTTCAAGTATATCAACATCTTCAAAAAGGGATAGTTTTATTACCTCATTTTCTATTCTGATTCATTCAATTTCTTTTTCTTCTCATTGCTATTGCTAGGATTTACAGTACGATATTGAGTCATATTGGTGACAGTGGGGCACCCTTGTTTCACACCTGATCTTACTGTGAAGGTTTCTAGTTCATCCCTATTATAAGTAATGCTTGCTGATGGTTTAAAATAGATCCATTAAAAAAAAATCAATTTGAGGAAAAATCCATTCGTATCTATACTTTCAAGTGTTTTTTTTTTTAACAGAAATGTGTATTGTAGTTTATCAAAAGCTTTTTCTGCACCTATGTGATTTTAAAATCATGTGATTAAAAAAAAACCTTTTATTCTTGATATAGTCAATTATGTTAATATTTTTC
>JAQQSU010009290.1:0-12730 GCA_028627135.1 Pseudochirops cupreus
TTCTAGGTTCTTTTTTTGATCATGGCTTTCAGGTAGCCCAATAATTTTTAAATTATCTCTCCTGGATCTATTTTCCAAGTCAGTGGTTTTTCCAATGAGATATTTCACATTGCCTTCTATTTTTTTCATTTGTTTGGATCTGTTTAATAGTATTTTGATGTCTCATAAAGTCATTCACTTCTATTTTCTCCAATCTAATTCTGAAGGAATTATTCTCTTCAGTGAGCTTTTGAAATTCTTTTTCCATCTGGCAAATTTGACTTTTTAAGGCATTCTTCTCCTCATTGGCTTTTTGGGCCTCTTGCCATTTGAGTTAATATATTTTTTAAGGTGTTATTTTCTCCAGTCAGGTTTTTGGCTCTCTTTTCATGATCTTCTTGCATCATTCTCATTTGTCTAACCAATTTTTCCTCCACTTCTCTTACTTGATTTTCAATATCCTTCTTGGGCTCCTCTATGGCCTGTAACAAATTCATATTTTTCTTGGAAACTTGGTGCAAGAGTTCTGACTGTGTTGTCTTCCTCCCATTCCATGATTTGATCCTTTTTGTCCCCAAAAAAGGAATCTGAACTTGTATTGCTGTGCTTGGTTTGCTTCCTTTGCTTGCTCATGTTGCCACTGAATTACTTGACTTTTGAGCTCTTTGCTACAGTAGAACTCTGCTTCCAGAGGGGAGAGCTGTGTCCTAAATCTCCAGGATTTTCACTGCTGCCAGAGCTATTAGGAGAGTGCCATCTCTGTAGCTCCCACAAGCTCTGGCTTACTGGTCACACACCTCAGGACCACTACCCAAGATCATGATCCAGATCCAGGCAAGTTAAGGCAAGAGCAATTACCCTCTGAATGGTCACTTTGCCCCCCTGCAATCTTCAGGCTAAGAGCTCTGAAGTAGCCACATGGAGGCAGCTTCAGGGCTGCCGCACCTCCACCACTTATAGTTCTGGGAGCAGGGGCCAGACCCCCTCCTCTGTCCTGGCCAGTTCCAACAGAGTTCTACACTGACTAGTCACTTTTTCTTTGGCATTTATGGGTTGATGATTCTAGAAACCACCACTGCTGTTGGTGATCCACTCTCCCAAATTCTGCTGCAGCCACTGGGCAGGGACACACTGGGGCTAAAACCGAAGGCTCACACAGGGCTGGGCTTGGCTCCCAGCATGCTGTGATCGACCTTTCCTGTCCTCCTGCTGGGCTGCCTTCAGCAGGAGATTTGTTTTTCTCTGTCACTTTGTGGGTTCTGTAGCTCTAAAGTTTGTTTAGAGTCTTATTTTATAGGTATTTGAGATGGTTATAGGGGAGAGCTCACAGAGTTTTCCTGCTTCTATGCTGCCATCTTGGCTCTGCCCACCCTTTCCCATCCTTGGAGTTTTTATTTTGGGATCTCTTTCCTGAAATGATTGGTGGATTCTTTCAACATCCATTTTGCCCTTATTCCAGGACATCAGGGCAGTTTCCCTTGACAATTTCTTGAAAGGTGCTGTCCAGATCCTCCTTTTGATTATGACTTCACCTTTCTTTTAAAGTAGTCCAGTGATTCTAATATTGTCTCTCTTGGATCTATTTTCCAGGTCAGTTGTTTTTTCCATGAGATATTTAATATTTTCTTCTATTTTTCACGCAGTTGAATTTGTTTGATTGATTCTTGATTCCTCATAGAGTCATTAGCTTCCACTTACCCAATTCTAACTTCTAAGATATTGTTTTCCTCAATTAAGTTTTGTTCTTTCTTTTCCATTTGGCCAATTGTACTCTTTAAGGAGTTGTTTTCTTCTGTGGATTTTTGTATTTCCTTTTGCATTTGGCCAATTCTATTTTTAAAGCACTTTTCCAAATTGTTGAATTTTTTCATAATTCTCTTGCATCACTCTTATTTCTTTTCCCAATTTTTCTTCTACCTCTCTTACATGATTCTTATTCTCTTCTATGAGTTCTTTCTGGGCTTGAGACTACTTCCCATTTTGCTTTGAGATTTTGCCCATAGGTGTTATGATATTGTTATCCTCTTCTGAGTTTGTGTCTTGGTCTTCCCTGTCACCATGACAATTTTCTGTAGTCAGATTCTCTTTTTTTGTTGCTCTTTGATCATCTTTTTCCCCCCCTTTTTTTAAAATTTGAGTTCTGCTCATGTGGTGGAAGGGGCACTGCCTAAGCTTCTTGTGCCAGTGACTACAGGCCCTGGCTATTTACCTGATGCCAAACTGCCCATGGGGGACACTCGTGTCTGGTGCAATGCTAAGGAGGTGGGGGTAGAGAATGACTGGCACTGCTGGAGGCTGTAGGGGTCTAGCAACCTACCTGGTACTAAACTGGGGTCCTAGTGGTGTTGTCTGACCTATGATGAGACCTGGTGGGATATTTTTGCATTTCTCCTGGGCTACACTGAAGCATGTAGAAGCTTTTAGAGCTGGAGTCTGCCCATTTCTCTGGCTATTCTAAGGCATATGGGTAGGGAGAAAGTCCTAGTATTGTCATTTGCCCACTCTACCACACTGGAGCTCAGAATTTCCCACTGGTTTGCTGAGTTGGGGCTTGCTGGGATGCTTCCTGTCCTGCAATTCACTCCCCTTTTACCAAAGTGAGATGTACCTTTCTTGCTGATCTTTCAAGGTTCTTGAGTTAGAAGACTGTTTTCCCTTGTCTTTTTGCTGATTATTTGTAATGGTAAGGTAATTTGAATATCTTCTCTGCACCTTAATAGGCCTCATTTAGATCACAACAAGAGAAGCTTGTTTAGGGGAGGCTGTTTTTCAGGAAGGTTCACCTTTAGTTACTTTCTAATTAGGCAGTGGTCATGAAGGTTATGATGTTCTCTGACCCTGGAGAAAGCTATATACACCTCTGAGGTGAGGTTTTGCTTTGTGGCTCATTTATGGGAAGAGTTGTATGATTTGGCCAGATGAGACTCTGGGCAGCCTTGAGGCCCCCGGCTTTGAAAACTCAGATGTTGGTGCTTCTCTCTCTGGTAACTAATACTGTATGGTTGTAATGGTCAGCCAGCTAGAAGCCCTATCTGTTGGTCTGTTGAATTGTGCTATTTTCTCTGCCTGTATTTTTTGTTTGCTTGTAATTTCTGTTTATATTTTCTGAAGTTTAGGGTGCTGACTTTTTCCCCTGAATTAAGCAAATGATATATGTTGGATTAAAGTAAGATTGTTAACCCCTTTTGAGTTGCTTTCCTTTAGAAAAGCAGATCATAGAACCTGTTCTAGCAGCCATTCTGGGTATGCTAGGGTGCTTGCTGTTACATTGTTCTAGGATTTGTTTTAAGGTACTATTTTATGGTTGTTTGGTGGTGAATGTGGGAGAGTTACAGTGGTTTACTGCTTACTCTGCCATCTTGGCTCTCAGAAGTTCCAGAAAGGAAATGCATTATTCATAAAGGCAAAAGAAATAGAATTACAACCAAGAATAACTTACTCTGCAAAACTGAGTATAATACCACAGGGAGAAATAAGTGAACCTTTAAGGAATTAAATATTTTCAGCTATTTTTATGAAAAGACTGACTTGAATAGGAACTTTGAAATACAAATACAAGAGGGCAAAATCTAGAAAAATTTATTTGAGAAATTGGAGGGAACTGTAGGATGATGTAGTATGAACAGTCCAATAGGGGGAGAAGAAACAGGTATTCCTGCAGAATTATTATGTCTTCAAGGGGTATTGAGGGAATTAAATTTTAAAAAACAATCAGAGGTCCTAGGGGTGGACTGATTCTATTTTGAAAGTTTGATCAAAAGAAAAAGGAAGAAAGATAAAGGGAATATACTAGTGTAGAAAGGAAAAAGAAGAGAAATGGAACTTTTTTCATAATGGGGGATATAAGAAGAAGACTGTAAAAACATGGAAGAAGGGCAGCTAGGTGGCACAGTGAATAGAGCACAGGCCCTGGAGTCTGGAGAACCTGAGTTCAAATTTGACCTCAGATACTTAACACTTACCAGCTGTGTGACCTTGGGCAAGTCACTTAACCCTAATTGCCCTGCCCTCCCTCCTCCAAAAAAAAAGTGGAAAAAAAACCACGGAGGAAAGGGTAAAGGAAATGGGCATTAGGTGAAACTTTTATCTGAAATGGACAAAGGAGGGTTGAAAACACACTCAGACTGCGGTGTAGAAATATATCAAACAGCATGGGAAAAAAAAGTGAAAATGTATGGGAGGGGCTTAAAAGTGAGGCTAATACTGGCCAAGTAATACCTGCAAGGAAAACAAACTTCCTGATCCTAAACAGTGGAATGAAGGGGGGGAAAAAAAAGAAAGAAAAGGACTAGAATCGAAAGTGGGGGAAGAGTGTGCCTAAAATTGCCTCAAACAATCGGGGAATGATTGAATGAATTGTGGTATATGGATGTAAGAAATATTGTTATGCCACAAGAAATGACAGAAGAGACCATTTCAGAAAATCCTGGGCAGTATGAATTTAGGTGGAGAAGAACCAGGAGAATCATTTATACAAGAACAGCAACATTATAAATGAAAACTACTTGAAAGACATTAAAAATCTGATCAATTTCATCACTAATGATGTCTTTCGAGGACCTGTGATGAGATATGTTACTCATCTCCTGATAAAAGAAGTGATGAAACGTACATTTTTAGATATGACCACTATGTGGATTCATTTTGCTTGATCATATTTCTTTGTTACAAGAAGTTTTTATTTCTTTCATTTGTTTTTTAATTGGTGAGTGGAGGTAGCAATAGTGATGTCAATAAGAAGAAGAAGAGGTATATAATAATATTTTTAAAATACATAAAAGAACAGAGAAAAAAATTCAGAAAGAAGCACACACAAACTGGACACATTTGAAAGTAATGTAGTTATATAACCTACATCAGATTGTTTGCCATCTTGGGGAGGGGGAAGGAAGGAAAAAAATTTAGAACTAAAAATCTTATTAAAAATGAAAATTGAAAACTATCTTGATATCTAGTTGGGAAAAATAAAATACTATATACAAAAAAGGAAAGAAAGTAACGTAGTATTTTATATACTTTATTAAAAAGTGAGTGGTATAAATGAAGATTCACACTTTCAGAGAATCATCTTTTTGTGTTGTGTATGTATATGGAAATACTCTTTTTTGATCTTTAAGTTTCAAATTTAAAAAGGAAAACATAAAAAATAAAGAAATAAATAGTTTTCCGGCTCCAGTCTTGTATGATTTTCTAAGATGCTGTGTGGTTCTGTCAGATTCCTATTTCTGAATGCAATTCTGCCTATATGGCAGCAGGTGGCACCCAATACTGTTGAATAGATTATTATTATTTTGCTTTCAAATCATATTTATGCTGAGTCTGCCAGAAAACATAAGCTTATAATATGTATTTGAATCGACTTATGATATTTTATACAGTATTTTAAGAGTTCCAAGGATAAATTCTTTTTAATTCTTAAATTCATTCATCTTAGATATCTTCTTCTTATTCACTTTGAATCTTCTGGAATTCAAAGAAATCTTTGTCTTTTGCACAAAACATATTCCTTGACAATTCTGGCCATTGCTTCATTTATGCTAGTATCACACTCTGCCAGGGAAAGGGGTCATTATTCTCCTTGTTTCCTATTGATCTTCCCAGAGTCTCCTTCTGCTCTGGAAAGAAAAACACTCAACAAACTCTCCTACTTTGAGGTTTACTCCACTTGATCACACGTACTAACTGTGTGACCTTGGGCAAATCACTTAACCCCAACTGCCTTGTGTTCCCCCTTCAGAAAAAAAGACAAACATAAGAAAAGTTCCATTATTCAAAGTAGTGTCTGGTCAAGGACCCTTGTCCTTGGTAGCCATTAAGAGAAGAATGCTCTGGTTAGTTTCACCTGGCCTTGTAGTGTTGACACAGGAAGGGGCATTTCGAATTCACTCAGAGAGCAAGGCATGTCTATTATGCCAGAGAACTGCAAAGCATTATGGTAGATTAAGCTCAAAGTGGGCCACAGTGGCTCTCCTGATTGACCAATCCAGGTTTTAGGCCTTTTTCAGGTCTTGGGGATTCAAAATGGTTTGGGAAGGGCTCTGCAGTACAAAAAGAGGAAAGCTGTGTAGAGTCTGGATTAGTTTACTTCTATTGTGCCCTGAGAAGTGAAAAAATGAGATAGCCTGAGAAAACTTGACAAACAATAATTTGAAGAGGATGGACCTTATCTTCTTTGTGGATCTGGGTCAAATGTAGATCAAATTATTCCCTGGGGATGGTGTGAGGTTTTAGTTAACTACTTGATTCTGATTCCTTCAATTTCCATTTCCTTCCTCTTTCTCTCCTACAGTTTTCTTTTAATACGATGCCTTTGAATCCTGTTCTTTCTCAAGATTCTCTTTAGATATATCTTCTTCCCAAAGACAGGCCCCTTTCCTCATCTTTCTCTAGGTTTGCCTACTTATCTTCCTTTTTTCACCCTCCTTAGTTCTATCTTATTGTTTCTTCCCTGATTCCTCCTGTGATTTAGTACAAAGAGCACTAGTGTATTCCTTTTTAAAAAATTAATTTATTTTTAGTCTTCAACATTCATTGCTGCAAGATTTTGAGTTCCAAATTTTCTCCCCATCTCTCCCTTCCCTCCTACCCTAAGTGGGATGCTCTTACTTCGCCATCTTGGCTCCACCTAGAGCACTTGTATATTCTTGTTAGAACTCTGTCCCTATTTCACTGTGTAACCTTGGGAATAGAACTTTCCTTCTCTAGTCATTTGTTTCCTCCACTGTGAAAAGAGTATCTTGGACTAAAGGACTTTTAAGTTCCCTTCTAGTTCTACAAATCTAGGAGGTCTTGTTACAATTGACTCCTAGACTGGTAGTGGTTGGTTTTTATACTTTGTTAGACAACTTTTAAAAATTGTAATAGACATGTAACAGGAATTTTTAGTCAAAATAGCAGAATGAAAGGTTTTAAAAGAGCCATGTGATGTGTGAAAAGTTCAAGAGATGTAATTTCTGGGTAATTAATCATTTTATTAATAATGGTTAGTGAATAATTAATAAAAGGATGATCATTTGACCATCTCTCTTGAACCAAGGCAGATCATGGAAGCCTATGCTTATATGCCCTTGGAAGAGTGGATGTTCCTGATAGATAGCTATCAATCCTGATTGGTTGCTAGTTAATGAGAAGAATGAATGTTGTAATGATAGGCAAACTTATTCTAATGAGGGACTGCTCCTCCCCCCCTGTAAGGGCCCCTTAGAGCTACCTAGATGTCTGACCTCAGTGAGTGTGCCCTTGCTGACAAGGAAAACCTGAGGTGAATAGGAGGCATCCAGGTGTGTATTCTGTCTCAATGACTGCACGTCAAACATGGGGGCATTGAGTATGCACCATCAATGGAGAAGCACTCCCCGCCTATCAGGACCCTGTTGCTGGGACACCTGACAAAAGGGCAGATGGAAAGGGAATAAAAGGGGCAGGCGAATAAGGCTTGGGGGGCAGCAGCAAGAGGAGATTTGTAAGACAATAAAGACGCTTGGCCATTCCACTGAGGTGTGTCGGACTATTCTGTCCATATCCGGAGTTCTAACTCCAAAGAGTCGTGGGGGCGACTGACAGCACCTGCAGGGCCGTTGGGGTGCCCATGCGCAACTGCGGGGCTACGGTAGGTACTCTGGGGCCCCTGGGATCCCCGAGTCCGGCTGGCCCGGACACACCCCAGTGATTTTGATTATGTCACTTTTACCCCCAGACTACCCCTAGCCTTGGGCAAACTAGACAAAGGATCTATGCCCACTCTCCCTTCCTCCTCCCTCTCCCCAAGCCTGAGGAGAGCACAGTGGGCTTCCCCAGGTGAGTGGGGTCTGAACAAGATGGGGGAGAATGTTAAATCTAATCTCATTATCAGCCCTGTTTTTCAGAGCCTGCTTTGACCCAGTAGAGAATAAGAAAATAGGAAGGGATGAAATCCCAAATCTCCCCAATATTAGCAATTGGGTTATTAATATAAGAGAAAAACAATCATTTCTCTCAGCTAGATTCCTCATCTGTCTCTCAAAATAATCAACGAATGGAAATGCCAAAGAAAAGCAAACAGCTGAGAAAAAAATGTTGTGATATTCCAACCTCCAGCAGATCTCTAATTGCATTGATCTGTGCCTGCTTCCAGCCGTGCAGATGGCGACCCCTCCGTGTCTGCTTACCCCATACGATGTTCATCCAAGCTCTCCCATTAACTTAACACAAGGGGATACCCAAATTGTGGAGTACTCCCCATGTACTCTCATTTGCTTCATATTGAATGGACACTAATGATAATTCAAGCTGTCCGTCTTGTCCCTCTGTATGCTACTTCTCTTGAATAATTTGTCACGTGGCCACCATGTGTCCTTCCATTGTCTTTTGCCTCCTAAATTCTTTGGAGACAGTAGTATTCCAGTATTCACAGATATGCAGTAAAATTAATATTATGGGGAAGAACCCCAAACTAACACAGTAGCATCAAAATTTGCTTTGACCCAGGGTGCCAATATGTGTGGGTACACCTTCTCCCCTTGATAGGACAATACAAAGACAGTGAGGTGAGGAACACTACTCCTTGCCAAGTTTTAGAACCTAGGGGAAGAAACTTCCAATCCTTCATCAGGCCACCCCTGAGAATCTACTAATTGTTGTGCTCTCCTGGACCAGGATTTCTTAAACTTTTTCCTCTTGGGATCCCTTAAGTGCTTCTTAAACTATGGATCAAGACCCCACATGGCATCACAACCCACAGTTTAAGAACTGCTGAAAGACCTAGACTGCCAATTTGATTGCATCTGACTAAGTAAGATCACCCAAGGACCACCTAGACTGAGGATCAAATCCACACAAGATGACTACGTTAACAACCAATGATAAGAAAGTGTAAATTCCTTAGGTTGGTGGAAGAAAACACTCATATATTATATTCAAAAGGATCTGAGATCTCAGTGGTACGGCTATTCTCTAAGAGGATGTAGATCATAACCCATCCACAGTTGCCCAGTTCGTGCAACTTTCATGCATGTCTTCCCATAAGTACCCCATATGTACCTATTCAAAAGACTAGAGGCTTTCCTTCCATTCTCCTCACATCATGGAGGTCCAGTGGAATGCTCTGGCTTTCTACTCTGCCATATCTCACCCTCATGACATGATGAGGCCATCTTCTCTTCCTATCATATAATTCCATGGTGACATCTTTTACTCCTGTTCTTCGGAATCCTTCATTGGTTTATGTGGTTGTTTTTGTTATTTGTTTTGAAGAGGGCCAATGACATCGTGGAGTAATGTCCTGACTGGAGCATGAACTGGACTTAAATGAGGCAAAATTCCATAAAGTTATCGGCCTCACTCTCTCTTCCAGAGTCATTGAAGTCCAAGGAAAAGACAAAAGTGAGGATGACTGGCAATGGACTGAGATGTGGTTTATATGTTGTAACTTGCTGATACCCACCAAATATCTTTGTATTGTTTTTTCTGTGATATTTATTTTTAATTCTTCAGAGATTACATCTAGATCCTTTTTGGAGCAAATAATGAATCCTTTGAAATGGCTGCATGTATTCAAATAGGCACTATTTGAAGTTATAATTATATAAAATATGACAATTTGTTCTAGTCAATGGAAATATGCAAGTGCTAATTTGAATAATGCAAGCACTTCAGGGGATTCATTATTCACACTAATTGGGACTTTATTATATTGTGTTCTGTGTTTTGCTACAATCACATAACAATAGTAGTAGGATTACATGCAACAGCAGCACTAGGTCTTCTGGACCCCAAGTGGAAGCACCAGGCTTGGCCTCAGTCCTTGCCCCATTTAAGGCCTCTATATGGATCCTTCCAGGCTAGATTTCAACCTGAATTCTCTTAACAAAGGTCTGCTATCAGATACCATGACAGATGTGCCTGTGGCATATTTCTGAGGACCTGACAGAGGCAGAGGAAGAAGAGCTCAGATCTGAATTCACTAAGATGGAAGAAGAAATTGTGATGTTTTGGCAGGTCCTGGTGGCCAAAGAGAGACACTATGGTGAGCTGAAGAGGAAACTGGTCCTGACTCCCTTAGATGGACTGAAAAATATCTTTCAAAGAGTTGGCATGATGTTCAGGTCTCCAAAATCTATGTGAAAATGTCTGTCAAACTTGGAGAGTGGAATGAGAAAGTGACAAAGTCTGACCTTTGCAAGAAGACTCAGGAAACTCTCTCCCAGGCAGGACAGAAGACTTCAGCTGCCCTGTCCAGTGTAGTTAGTCTCTACCATCAGCAGGAAACTTGGAGATATGAAGAATTCTGCAACCTTCAAGTGTTCTGAAGATCAAGTTGGGACCATAAAGTTCAAAGTCATTGGTGGCAGGGAGAATGGCAATGACAACCTTCCTTCACCAGCAGGAAGCAACGATAAACCTCTGCAGAATCACGCTCCTTTCTAGACCTCTTTGGAGCTTTACTCTGCCATAGAACAAGTTCAAGAATTCTCTCAAGTTGTCATGAGCAACGCTGCAGAAAAAAAAAACCAATATAATGATAATTCGAATCAGGAAATGGACAGAGTTCAGTTCTGAGAATTCATATCCATACATACATAGATACTTGCTGCTGGATTTGAGTAAAATAAAGAACAAAGTTTTGTGCACAGATATTTTATGCTAAAATTTATAGGTGAAATATATCCCTGTGCTATTCTTCCTGGGACAGGGTGAGTATGTGCATTTAAATGGACAGGACTTCCTCATTGGTTATAGAAGCTAAAGGCATGAACTACCATTTGGAAAACACTACAGCTCAGTTGAATGCTCAAACAGATTTGTTTGGGAATAGAAAGAAATATGAGTATGAAACTTCTGAAAACAAAAGTTTATTTTCTCCTTTCCCTCAATTTCTGAAAGTTCCTATAAGTAACCTAGAAGATTCTAACTAGCTCAGTTATTTTTCCCCCAAAAAAATGATCGTCAGGATGTGAAACTGCCCGTTGTTGTTTACCCTCCAGAAAGGAGACTCTAATTAGCAGTTGCCTGGTTGTTACACTAATGCTAAAGCTTTAACAAAGCAAAAATCTTTATTTTTTAAATGCAGTGGACTTTTCAAAAATCAAAGCAAAGCAACTTTAGCTTCATATTAGGAAAATATTAATCTTGGAGCTCTGAAGCTAAAATACAAGCTTTATATTACCTTATGCTTTACTTGTTTATAATTTTTTATAATGTGGAGTTTTGAGCACTGTGTGGTTTTGCATTTAAACCTTATGGCAGCACGCCTGAGACAGTATGTATGTTTATTTAACTCATTCCCTAACTTCGTCTGAGTGTATGAAACTTGTTTCTTGGCCATGGCCAGCTTCCTCTGGAGAAGCGAGTGCCAGACAAGTTAGCATGGCAGAAGAAGATGTAAGTGGAGAAGATTAACCAACAGAAATTCATGGCTATCTGTCAGTGTTTGAGAATTCCCTTTGGTCTGTGCTGAAGAAAGACGATGTCAGTTTCTAGAAATGAGTTATTGCAAAAGTTGGACCCACTTGAACAGCCAAGTTGGATTTGCTTATATGGTTATACAAGTTGGTTTCTGCTTATACATTCATTTCAGCGTTTTGGATTTACTTGACCACTCAAGGAGTTAATCCCAAGAAACATCCAGTAAAGCAGCAAATAGGTAGAATAAGAATATATATGAACAGAGTCAAAGAAATAACAGACAAGAAAATGGTTGCCAAACTGGATAAAGTCGCTGCTTCAAGATTTGTAAGAAATGCTCTCTGGGAAGCCAAACCAGAAAAAGGATCAAAGTCCTCAAATAAAGGAAAAAATAAAAAGTGAGTCTTTGGTTTTATTTGGTGAATATTCAGAAGCCTTCTACATTAACTTTTGGCCCTATCCTTTCAAAAAGGGATAGAAAATAAAATATTGTATTGAATTTCAGCTAGAGAAACTAGGTTTAAATATATGTTGGTATGACATTTTTCCTTGAAATTTGTTACATAATGTGTCCCCCAATATTTTAATTGATTTTTCTAGTGCTTAAAAATTTGAAATTTCGTATCCATATTTTGCTGAATACTAACCTGTAAATTATTACATTTCAGCTCAATGTTTTTTATAAACACATTTGCTATTAAAATGCTCTTATAAATTACATGAATTCTTTTTTTTAAATTGATTTGTTTATTTACTTTTAGTTTACAAGATTAAGTTCTACAATCCCTTGAGTTTCAAATTTTCTCCCCTCCCTCTCTCCCCCCCTCACCCATGGCAGCATGCAATCAAGTATAGGATCTGCAAATACTTTCACATTGGACATTAGTCTGGTTGTACAGAAGGGTTGTAACCAATGGAGTGAACAATGGGAAAGAAGAAACAAAACCAAACATGGAAAAGAACAATAGCATGTGGATTGCTTCAGTCTCCATTTAAACTCTGTTCTTCTAGATCTTTCTCTGAATATAGACATCTCCTTCCATCCTGAGACTTGTAGAATTGTCTTATAACTGTGTGTTGCTGAGAAAAGTCCAGTTTATCAAAGTTGGTCGTCACACATACGATGTGTCTGTGATTGTGTACAAAATTTTCGTGGTTCTGCTCTTCTCACTTAGCATCAGTTTGTATAAGCCTCTCCAGGTAAATATGAAGTCCATCTCCTTCCCATTTCTTATAGCACAATACTATTCCATTACATTCATATACCACAACTTGTTTAGCCATTCCCCAATTGATGGGCATCCCCTTAATTTCCAATTTTTTGCCACCACAAAGAGAGCTGCAATAAATATTTTTATACATATGGGTC
>JAQQSU010009291.1:0-12730 GCA_028627135.1 Pseudochirops cupreus
ACTCTCTTTTCATGATTTTCTTGCATCATTCTTATTTCTCTTCCCAAGTTTTCCTCTACTTCTCTCATTTGGTTTTCAAAATCCTTCTTAAGCTGATCTATGGCTTTTAGGCAGTCTTCATGTTTCTTGGAAGCTTTTGGTGTGGGAGTTCTGACTGTGTTGTCTTCCTCCCATTCCATGCTTTGATCCTTCTTGTCCCCAAAGAAGGAATCTAGAGTTTGGTTGCTGTTCTTACTTTGCTTCCTTTGCCTGCCCATGTTGGCCAGTCAATGATTTTTTTTTTTTTAGCTCTGTGGAACGATGCTTCCAGAGGGGAAAGCTCTGTCCCAAATCGCTGGGGTTTTCCCAGCTGCTGGAGCTATTAGGAGGTTGTCGTTTTTTGTTGTTTTTTTTTTTTTTGCAGCCCCCACCAGCTTTGGCTCACTGAAAACACACCCCAGGACCACCACCCAAGACCACAATCCAGATCCAGGCCGCTCAATACAAGAGCACTTGGCCTCTGAATAATTGCTTGGCCCCCCCTGCAGTCTGCAGACTGGGAGCTCTGAAGCAGCTATAAGGAGGTGGTTGCAGGGCTGCTGCTTCTGCCACTTCCTTTCCCTGGAGGCAATTTGGCCAGACCACTTTTCTCCCCCAAGTTTAGCTGAGATCCATTGACCTTTCATTTAGTCCTTGTTTCTTATGGCTTGATAATTCTGGAAACTGCCACAGCTGCAGCTGATCCACTCTCCTGAAGCTCCAGCTGTGGCCATCCTGGCCACCCCTGTCCCCCCTCTCCCACCCTGGGGCCAAGCCACGGTTTCAAACCGGGCTGGTTTCAGCTCCCAGTGCTGAGATGATCTCTTCCTGCTGCGCTGCCTTCAGTGGGAGGTATTTGTGTGAATTTTAGAGCCCTAAAGTTTGTTTAGAGTCACATTTTATGGGTATTTGAGGTGGCTATGTGGGAGCTGTGGTATCTTGCTGCTCCTACACCGCCATCTTGGCTCTGCCCCTGAAGAAAATCAATAAGCATTTATTTAAAATATGCCATATTCCAGATATTGCTAGGATTACAATGACAAAAATGAAATTGTTGCTGTCTTTGAAGATTTTATAATCTTTCTAGAGGGGACAAAATACACAAAAATGAATATATACAAAATATACACAAAATAGCTAATATAATTTTGGGGATGGAGGCACAGGAAGCTGTTGGGAGGTAATCAGGAAAAACATCAGATCAAAAGTGGTGCTTGCTTGAGCTGAATCTGGAGGGAAACTAGAGCCTTTAAGAAGTGGAGGTGAAGACAGAATGCATTTTAGGCATCGAGGACAGTCAGCAGCTAGAGGAGGAAATACCCCCACTTATGAGATCACAAATCTAATGACCCATGGATGTTAAGATGGAGGTGGTCATATCATGACATTCTTAGTAGATCACATTAAAATATATGATTAGCATGAATAATGAATCCTCTGAAGTGGTTGCATTGTTTACACTGCATATTTTCACTGGACTGGAACCAATTACCATATTTTACATACTTATAACTTCAAAAAGTGTGAACTAAAATACACATGACCACTTCAGGAGATTTATTATTTGCACTGATCAGAACCTATCTCTTCTTCTTCTTCCTCTTTCTTTAAGATTCTAAAGCAGCAAAGGAAGGATGAATTCTTTGAGCTGATGTTTGCTAAATAAATAAATAATAGGGTGCAGTCAATGCAGGATAGAAGGTAATGATCCAGAAATGATTCATAATGTGATTTGGAAAGTGGGAATAGTTGAAACAGATAATCTTTATTTCTGAGAAATGAAACAGAAAAAGAGCCAAGCTGTATAACTTAAAAGTCAAATCCATTTTCTGCAAAGGCTGAATTCTTTCCTTCCCCTCAGGTTTTTTGGATAATTACAACAACAAAAATGCTCATTTTGAGTTGAATTTGTGGTTTCCAAAGAATTCCACAGAATTACAAAAGGCTATTAGTTATACTATAAACTTTGCTTTAAGCTTGTAATTCTTTTCCATGCACACCCATCACTGCCTTTTCTTTTCTTTGATGTGTGGGTGTGAGCAGGATATATACTTGGTGGGTTTCTCAGATGACATCTGAGGTGCTGCAGAAGCAATACCAGCCCATACCCAGTTTATGTTTCTACTTTCTAGAAGCCTACAGAAAACAGGCTGTCATCCTAATTAATTAATTGAACAGTAACAGAGATTTTCTCCATGCCTGTGTGCAAGCAGCTCAATCTTGTCAAGCCTAGGACTTGAGAAGTGAGAAGGGAGGGAAGGAGGTTTGGAATTTCAAGATCTGATATAAAATAAAACTAATATAAAATAATTACTAATTTGGTTCTTTAATTCCTCCCTTTGGGTATAGCCCTTCTCATTCACAAGTAATATTAATATTTTTGTAAACTGGGATTCAAACCTAGTATATTTGCTCAAGACTCTCCTCATTGGTAGAGAGAATGATTTCTCAACACTCCATGACTGCAAGAGACGTGGAGTTGGTGAGATCCTAGAGGGACAGGAAGCTGTTGGGAGGTGAGAAGAATTGTTTTTCTGCCTTCAGAGAAGACATACAAAGTTCTAGGTCACAGGGATGGCCACAGGCTCCCCACCCTTGTTCTAGGATCTCTTCAGGGAGAGATCTCTTAGAAGCCTGCAGTCCAGACAGGAATCAAAATCTTCCTTGGAGAGGAATGGGATAGTTTCCAAAGATATTTATTCATGACTCCCTACAAGCTGCATTTAGACAAACTCATATGAATATATGAATAATTTGGAAATCAACTCATTCCTTCTGATGCACAAGTGAAGAAAGCAACTCTTCCTCAACCCCACAGCTTGCAAAGACAAAGCCAGAAATTTTTTTGAAAAGGATGCTTGCTCAATTTTATACTTATCTGACATGGACATGAATGTAGTCAAGAAAAGCTATGAAGAACAGGCTAAGAAGCTACAAGAATTCCTGGAAAACTGGTCAATAGCAATAAATAGGTAACAACATATATGCCTCATATTATTATTACACATTCAATTGATCTATTCAACACACAAATTTTATTGTACAAGACAAAAGTGACAGAAAAATGTTTTTCAACAATATATTGAAATGGAGTCCCCTGCAACTGCTCTTCCCACTTTCCAAGATGGTGGAAGGAATAGGGGAAAGAGTTATGTGCATGGCATCCTCTTGTCTTGAGTCAGGGGACTATATCAACTAGAAGCAAGGCTCCTTTTTGATAAGAGAGTTTGTCATTCATCTGTCTCAGTAAGTGATATGGTTTTCAAAATCTACTGTTTTCAAATGCCCCAGGAGCCATTTCACCTTTAGACCTGACTTGCCCCAATAATCCTGACTCCCATTAGGTAGACTGCATCTCTACTGTAGGTGTAGGCCTCAGTTCTTGCTAGCATTGCCTCCATCCCCAAAAGCCATGGGTAAAGGCTCTAGCAATTGCTGCAGTGGGGGTCATGCCAGAAGTGTCAGTCTGAATGTAATGGGTGCCCATTCTCTGTGATCAGCATGGGTTTTTGGTGCATGATTCAGCATCTCTCCCAACCCTCCCCATATCAACTATTTCGTTTCTGCACTGTAAAACTTGAGGATGGACATCTCTTCAAGAGTAGAGAAAAGGAAATTGGGGATCTGAGTTTTCTTATCTTCCCCATTGTCTTGGGTTTCATTGGTATATTCCTATCAAAAAATTTTAGGAGAAGTATACTTACTTGCTCTATTTGTCCATTCTGAAGATGTTGTTGTTCTTCTTATTGTTCATCCTTCGTCCATCAGGAGGGTAATGTCTTGACTTGGAAGTGAATTGGATTTAAGTGAGACAGGGCTGTTCAAAGTCACCAGCTTCACTCTGTCTTCCAGAGTTACTTGGAGTCCCATAGCAAGACACTTAAGTCAATATAACTGGTGCTAGCCATCCCCAGTCTCTATCCAGGTAGTCTTGGGGGAAAAAAAGTTATATATGAAGCCAGCCAAGTTTCTCTTGAGTTCCCCATTTTACCCTTTCTGTTACTGTCTATTCCAGGAACCTTATTGTCAAGATAAAAAGAGATCGGATGTTCATGGTGCATACTTTCATGAGACACCCTAGCTCATCAGGATCATCACTAGGGCTCCAAACTAGACCTATCTTCCCTAGTACCTTGCTATCTCCTGTCTTCTCCTTCCCCTCTCTCTCTTCTAGATCACTCCGACTTTGTCATTGTCTCACTCTTGCTCAAGCGTTCCCCCACCCCAAACATTGACACTTGTCTATACCATCCTTGAGGAAGTAAAGGAGGCAGCCACCTAATGGATGTGGTTTTAGAGGTACTCAAGCCCACCTTACCCTAATCCTTAGCCTTCTGGTACCAGAAAATTTCTCAACTTAAACTTCATTCTTTTGATGAGTTGCTGCTTGGCATATGAGAAAGGCCATGGCAATTAAAAGGCTTCACTTCAGTCCTGGCTTTGGTACTACCCACCTGTCTGACCTTGGATAAGTCACTGTCCTTTGGTTTTCTGATTTGTAAAATTAAAGGGTTAGACTGCATGATCTTTAAGTTCCCTTCTGGCTCTATCATTTTGTAATTCTGAGTCAGATAATTTTAATTGAGTTGTACGAAAGTGTGAACAACGTCATCAAAACCTTTCCAAAGAGTAGGTTTGGGTATCATAGGATTTAGAGATAAAAGGGATTATTCTAGAAATAAAGTCCCAGCTTAGTACAAAAGAGTGACTAAATGATGATAATTTTAGGTCTGGAGTAAGGGGACAGTGGTACCATCGGCCTCAGATTAGCTTTTCTTAGTTGCTCTCTTCACCTGCCTATTCTGCCTTCCTGAAAGGTTGGCCATGAGTTTGTTCATTTTTTCAGTAGTGTCCATCTCCTTGTGACCCCTTTTGGGGTTTTCTTGGCAAAGATACTAAAGTCATTTGTCATTTTCTTTTCCAGTTCATTTTACATACAAGGAACTGAGGCAAACAGGGTTAAGAGACTTGCACAGGGTCACACAGCTAGTAAGGGTCTAAGGTCGGATTTGAGCTCAACCCATTCTGACTCCAGGTCCCACTTTCTATCCACTGCACCACCTAGCTGCCCTTGACCCTAAATAGAGCTAAGGCAATTGGTATATAGGACTCAGAGTTAGTGTTGGGTCCTTACCTCTTACTTTTCAATTTAATGAGGACCAGGAATTTTTGTGACAATGACCTCAAAGAAGAAGATGCATTTTTAAAAAAAGGAAATGGGCCAGTAGGAGAAGATTCATCTGGTAATTCTTCCCTCTCATTAAGATAAAACTATCTTGTAATCAAACGATCTTGAACCATTACTATAAAAATGGCAGTTACATAATTAAACCCCATCAGTTTGAACTACTGATAAGAAATTGCCAAATTCTGAACTTTGTGTGTAAAGATAAAGATATTATGATCTACAAAACTACTGTTGTTAGAAAAAAAATGGGCAAATAACAACAAAACCCAGCAAAAAAAACCCCAACTACTTTTTCATTTATTTTGGCTAGGACAGTTTTAATTTTACTATTTTTCAGTACGGATTGATGGACCTTTTTATTAACTTAACAGGACAACAAAATGACTATTGTAGTCAAACCTCATTTAGGAAAACTTACAATAAACAGTTGCTAATCAGTGGCATCAATGTTGTATTATTTATTTGAATTTTCGATTTGTATAACAGAAGTAACCTTTATCATACACTTTATCTGCAAAAAAAGAAAAAAGAAAAAGAAGAAAACCCACTACTGATGGAGTTCATTTTTTCAATCCACCAATCAATTGATAAGTATTTATTAAATGGCTAATACGTGCCAGGCACCAGTGCTGCAGGTACAAATACAAAACCAAGATAATTTCTGCCTGTGAGGAGCTCCCATTCTATTAGAACAATAAAACTTGGTCACACATAAGTGAATACAATATGTATGAAATAATTACTTTTTGAGGACACCGCCATTTCCTCAGTCTCCCAGGATCCCAACCTAGGTGTCATCCTAGATTTCTTACTATCTCTCACCCCGTACATACCTTGTTTTCAGGGCCCGTCAATTTTACCTTTTATGAATGAGCCCTCTCTCTCCTTTGATACTGCTGCCGTCCTGGTGAAAGCCCTCATCACTTCACTCCCAGACTACTGCAATACCCTGCTGGTTAGTCTACCAGCCACAACTCTCTCCCTACTCCAGGCCATCCTCCATCCACCATGTTTCTCATACCTGGGAGTATATACTCTCTCTCTTCATTTCGTCCTCCTGGATACCTTGACTTCCTTCAAATCTCAGTTAAAGTTGTGTCTTCTACAAGAGACTTTTCCTAATTCCTCTTAATTCTAGTGCCTTCATTGTAAATTATTTCCTATTTATCCTGCATCTAACTCTTGTACATATTTGTTTGCTTGTTCCGGCCCCTCCCCTCCATTAGACAGTGAGCTCAAGGGCAGAGGCCATCTTTTGCCTTTCTTGTATCCCTAGTACTTAACCATGGTGCCTGTTACAGAATAATTATTAAATTATTAATAAATTATTAAATGCTTACTGACTGAGTATTAATTAAAAATTTTTTCCTCCAGTTCCCTCACTTACTTTCTAATTTTTTTCATCTTATTTAATTTATGTCATTTCCAAGGTTTTGTTTTTAGTCTTACTTCATTTCTTCCAGTCATTCTAGTTTATTTTATGGCCAAATTGTATTTTTCTTTGAGGCTTTGCTGGTAAATGTTTTATGCCTATTCTCTTCCAGATTTGTACTTTGGATGAAATAGATTGACATTAACAAGAAGGGTGTTTGGATTGTCTGAGATAACAGTCATGGTGTGTAGATCTTCTATAAAAAAGAAGATTTTTTTGGAACCCAAAGAAAGATTCAGATTCCAGCGAGTAGTAAGAGGGAGTTCTAACTAATCTCCCTGAGAAATAATTGCCAGGGTGGGGGTCATATTAATTTTGGCCAGGGGCAGCAGCAAAGGCAACCAAGAAATTCAAAAGATAAAGAGGAAGGAGTAACAATTTAAGTACAGGAAACTGGGTGAGCAAAAACATGGAAATTGGAGGATGAACTTTGCATTCAAGAGGAAGCGATTGTTTCAGTAAAAGCATGGGGAGAAGAAACCTGACTTATGGCTAGAAAAATAGGAAGATACTAAACTGTTAAGCCTCCTGAATGCCAAAGAAGTTTGAATTTTATTCAGGGTTAAAGAGTTTGATTCCCCATATAAGCCACTTGGCTATTTTCTGTTTCATGATCTAGGATTGCCTTCATAACCTTAACCAGTAGGGATATAACTATAATGTTGAGATCCCCCGAAAACTTTTATAAAGGGCTTCACATTAATACTACCCAAGTGATAGTTTTTCCTAATCTGCATCCCATTCTCCATCTGGAAAGTCATTGTCATATGTAAAAGTTAGCCCCCTACTTTTAAAAAATACTATTTAGACTCATGAAAAACCTAATATAAATTAATAGCTTGTAATGGGGAACTGGGGCAGCTAGCTGGCACAGTGGGTAGAGTGCCAGGTCTAGAATAAAAAAGATTTATTTTCTTGAGTTCAAATCTGGCCCCAGACACTTTTAGCTGTATGACTTAACCCTGTTTGCCTCAGTTTCCTTATCTGTAAAGTGAGTTGGAAAGGGAAATGACACACCACTCTAAGTATCTTTGCCAAGAAAACTCCAAATGGGGCCACAAAGAGTCAGACACTTCTGAATTACAACAACAATGGGGGACTAGACAATGGAAAAGGGTCTTATCCTTTGCAGCATGTGCAACGTACACTGTCTGGGGGCAATCCAAGTGGGGGCTTAGGGAGTTGGCTTCCAGAAATAGTTGATGGTGTTTTAAGGAGGGTCCCTGCCTCTGATTCAGCATGTGTAGACATTCTGTTACTGTTGTGTGATAACGAAAAGTCTTTTAATTGGCTGCTGAGCTGGACCTGAGTACAAAATATAAAAGAGATCTCTAGATCTACCATAATTTTAAAATTGTGTTTTCTATGGTTTACTCATTTTTCCAGCTTTTTCCTCACTTGCTGAATTGAAGCTTTGTGCTAGAGCCAAGTTCCTCTCCCTGCTGCACTTTGGGGTGAGGTGGTCGGATGGCCCCGTTTCATCCAATCCTGGATCATTTCGGTTCTTTCTCTAACTTGTGCCTCCTGGGATTAGCCCACCGCCCTGAACCTTTGAGGTTCTGAACCTTGAACCTTAAGGGCCTTCTATTTTATCTCAAGACAGAATGATGGGACTTCTGATGTCTTAAGCACCTGGACTGTCCTGGTCCTGGTGCTGCTTCACCATTCGGGCAAATATTGTTTTTCTTAGTTTCCAAAGCACCCTCCTTGTAGCTTTCTGATCACTCTGGGACTTTCTGACATTTCTGGGTTTTTCTCAAAGGGTCCCTCTACTCTCGATGCCTTCAAACATGGAGCTTTTCATGCTACATGTGGTGCAGCTGCAACTGGTCATACAGTGGTTAGAGCCCTGGGCCTGGGCTCAGGAGGACCTGAGTTCAAATTCAGACACTTACTAGATCTGTGACCCTAAAGAAGTTACTTAATCTGTTTTCCTCAGTTTTTTCAACTGTAAAATAGGTATGATAATAATACTTACCTCCCAGGGCTGTTATGAGGCTCAAATGAGATAAAATTTGTAAAATGCACTCAGTAAAAAGTATATACTAGGTACTATGTAAACGCTTACTTTCTTACCTTCATCTTATCTACATGTGTCTCTGGTTGTGTTTGAAGGTACTGGTTTGCTTGCCTAGCTCTGGCTTTGCAAGCAAGCCTGTCCTTTTTCCCATTGGCTTTTGGCTGATATTTTGCAGTTCTTCAGTGGTAAAGGCACTTCCTGTAATTTTTAATTCTATTTCTTTTTTTTTGGAGGGGGAACAATTGGGGTTAAGTGACTTGCCCATGGTCACACAGCTAGTGTTAAGTGTCTGGGGTAGGATTTGAACTCAGGTCCTCCTGACTCCAGGGCCAGTGCTCTATTCACTGAGCCACCTAGCTGCCCCTTAATTCTATTTCTTGATCATTTTTCAGTCTGCTACAAATTTTAGGTTTTTGCTGGAGAGAGCTGGGTAGTCTACATCCATGCAGAGAACCATCTTGGGCAAAAGTCACATGTATATAAATGGCACAGACAATAAGGAAACTCTCTTTCCCTGGTGACCTTCAATTGAAGAGGACTATTTGCTGTGGATCCCTGGGAAAAGGAGGAGCCTCAGGGCCTTTTTCTCACCTAAGTACCATGAAGTTCCAAATGCATAGTTCTGCCTCTCATTTTTCTCAGCCCTTAGATGAGTGAGCACAGGAGACAGTACAGATTAGGCTATACCTGGTGGAGCTTTGAAAGGCCAGGAGGCCCACTGGACATCCAGGAACTTGCCAGCAGCTGAGCCTTGTGAGGAGCTAACTGGGAGCAGTGACCTGCTTGATCTAGTCCAGCAGTGAATCTCTCTGCCCCTAGAGACACTGTGCCCTACAAGTAACAGCATCTGGGTGAGAGAGAAGACCTGAGGCCCTTTCCCCACAAAGAGGTCCATAGTCGTTCATCCTCAAAAGCCACTAGGAAAAGAAAGTTTTCTTATGTTTGTGTGTTTTGTATACACACTCAGTTCTTGATCACCAGTCAATTAAAAGGCTTTTTCATCACCACACAGTAAGCAGATATGAAAAAGTCATCAAATATACTACAGATGCAAGCTTTGAATTAGGGGCAGGGTCCCTCCTTTACATGTATTTCTAGAAATCAGCCCACCATACTTCCATTCAATTGCCATCAGGCATGCTCCAAGGACAAGCACTCAATTAACTAGTCACCCATTATAAACTCATAAGCAGTGTGGTGTAATGGATTTAGAACCAGAAGACCTTGTTTGGAATACTAGCTCTGCTACTTACTGGGTAACTTTAGGCAAGCCACTTGAACTCTTGGCATCTTAGTTTCCTTTTTTATAAAATTAATTGGTCGAATTAAATTATCTCTAATGCCCCTTCCAACTCCAAAATTCTAGAACTCTGTCCTAAATCACTTAATGGATATAGAAATAATTAGAGCTTCTCTTCTTTTTCTTCTCCTTCTCCTTCTCCTTCTCCTTCTCCTTCTCCTTCTCCTTCTCCTTCTTCTTCTTCTTCTTCTTCTTCTTCTTCTTCTTCTTCTTCTTCTTCTTCTTCTTCTTCTTCTTCTTCTTCTGCTTCTGCTTCTCTTCGTTATCATTACCACTATTATTATTATTACTATTATCCATAGATTTTTCCCCATTACGTGTAAGATTTTTTTAAAATATTTTTTTAAACAACATTGTGCAATGAATAGCTAAGTCGTTCGTAGCTGTTCATTGTACAATTGCTGTTTCTGTGTACAATGTTCTGGATCTGTTCACTTCTCTTTGCGTCAGTTCATGTAAGTCTTCTCAGGTTTTTCTGAAACTATACTGCTTGTCATTTCTTATAGAATGATAGTGTTCTATTACAATCATATACCACTACTTGTTCAACCATTACCCTATTGGTAGGCATCCCTCAATTTCCAATTCTTTGCTACTACTAAAAGAGCAGCTATAAATATTTTTGCACATATAGGTCCTTTTCCTTTGATCTCTTTGGAGGTACTGAACTAGTAGTGGTATTGTTGGGTCAAAGGGTGTGTTCCGTTTGCTTGCCCTTTGGGCATAATTCCAAATTGATCTCCAGAATCATTGGATCAGTTCACAACTCCAGCAACAATGTAATGGTGCCCCAATTTTTCCACATCTCCTCCAACATTTGCCTTTTCCTATTCTGTCATTTTAGTTAATCTGTTAGGTGTTAAGATGATACATCAGAGTTGTTTTAATTTGCATTTCTCTAATCAATAGTGACAGAACATTTTTGTATGACTATAGATAGTTTGATTTCTTCTTCTGAAAACTGTCTGTTCATATCCATTAACCTTTTACCAATTGGGGAATGACTCATTTTTATAAATTCAACTCAGTTCTCTGTATATGTGAGAAATAAGGACTTTATCAAAGAAAATTGCTATAAATCCTGTCCCTCCTGCTTTCCTTCTAATCTTGGCTGCAATGGTTTCGCTTGTGCAAAGCCTTTTTAATTTAATGTAATCAAAGTTATTCATTTTATATCCTGTAATGCTCTGTATCTCATTTGGCTATAAATTCTTCCCTTATCCACAGATCTGACAAGTAAAACTGTCCATGCTTCCCTAATTTGTTTATGATATCACCCTTTATGTGTCAATTATATATTCATTTTGACCTTATCTTGATATATGGTGTCAGATGTTGGTACATACCTAGTTTTTGCTGAACTGGTCTGCAGTTTTCCCAGAAATTTTTGTCAAATAGTGAGTCTTTGTCCCAAAGGCTTAGATCTTTGGGTTTATCAAACACTGGAATACTACGGCCATTTACTACTGTATATTATGTACCTAATCTATTCCCGTGATCCACCACTCTCAGCCAGTACTAGGCTGTTTCGGTGATTACTGCTTTGTAATATCTAGTACCACTATGCTGCTTTCCTTCATGATTTTTTTTTCATTGATACCCGTGATATTTTTGACTTTTTGTTCTTCCAGGTGAATTTTGTTATTAGCTTTTCTAGCGCCATAAAATATTTTTGGTAGTTTGAATATCATGGCATTGAATAAGTAAGTTAATTTAGGTAGAATTGTCATTTTTATTTAATTGGCTTGACCTGCCCATGAACAATTAATATTTCTCCAATTGTTTAGATTTGACTTTATTTTGCGAAAAGTCTTTTGTAATTATGTTCGTATAGTTCCTGAGTTTGTCTCGGCAGGTAGATTCCCAAGCATTTTTATTATCTGCAGTTATTTTACCGTTTCTTCTTAAGTGACAGTTAATAATTCTATCCAAATGCAGACATTTTTAGGAATTTGCATCTGGGTTGGAAAAGGTCATCTAGGGGGAAATTATTTTGCAAGAATCATTCTAAAACTATTTAGTAATGAAAGGTGACTCAATAAAGGAAGTTCCTTGTGGTTTTCCTAGCCATATCTAGAAAAGAAAAAAAGGTGACAAGGCCTCTATCAGGACCATATTTCCTTAACTGAAAGCTTTTATTGGTGCCTACTTTACATTTTTTTTAATAAACAAGAAAAACTTACATTTGAATGCCATCCTTAGCAAAATCTAGAAAATCATTGTTCAATCTCTAAAAGCAAAAGCAGAGGACAGAGTTAAAGTCTAGGTTGGCTAGGTTTAAATTGAAAAGATTTATTCAAAACCCTGGCAAAGAAGGAAACTGCCCCTGAAGGGGTAGCAAAGTTGACTTCAGATGGAATTGGAATCATAGCCTCATAGAAATGGAATTGGAAGGGACCTTAGAGGTCTAATGTCACCCCCTTGATTTTACGATTGAGAAAGCTAAATTCAAGAAAGGTCAAGTGAGTAGCTTAATGTCACACAAGTACATGATAGCATTCAAACTCAAGTCCACTGGCTCCTAAGCTATTTTTACTTTTTATTTTTACTGTCTTACTCTTCCAATGCTGATTCTGTTGTCACTGCTGTTTTTAGATTTGATTTCTAAGCCACTGAGGTCCTGTCTACTTTCTCTTTGAAGCTAATTTCTACATCTCTCCTAAGGCAGTAGAATTTTTTAAAAATTGATTTGTTTATTTACTTTTAGTTTCCAACTTTCAGTTCCACAGTCCCTTGAGTTTCAAATTTTCTCCCCTTCCCTCTTCTTTTCCT
>JAQQSU010009292.1:0-12730 GCA_028627135.1 Pseudochirops cupreus
TCTTATTTGGTTTTCAAAATCCTTCTCAAGCTGATCTATGGCTTATAACCAGTCTACATTTTTCTTGGAAGCTTTTGGTGCAGGAGTTCTGACTGTGTTGTCTTCCTCCCATTCCAAGAGAGTGAAAAAATAGATAACAGTATGACATATCTCATTGGATAAACAACTGACTTGGAAAGATAGGTCCAGGAGAGATAATTTAAGTAGTAGTAGATTACTTAAAAGCCATGATGAAAAAAAAAAGAGCCTAGAAATTGTCTTTCAAGAAATTATCAAGAAAACTGCCCTAATATTCTATAACCAGAGGGTGAAGTACAAACGTAAAGAATCCACCTATCACCTCCTGAAAGATATCCCAAAATGATAACTGTTGGGAATATTATAGTCAAATTCCAGAGCTCCCAGGTCAATGAGATAGTTTTACATGGAGTCAAAATTAAACAATTCAAATATTGTGGTACCATAGTTTGGATAACACATGATTTAGCAGCTTCTACCTTAAAGGATTGGAGGGTTAGAATATGATATTCCAAAGGCCAAAAGGGTTAGGATTACAACCAAGAATCACCAACCCAGCAAAACCAAACATAATGTTTCAAAGGAAAAAAATCAATATTCAGTGAAATAGAGGAATTTCAAACATTCCTGATGAAATGATCAGAGCTGAATATGAAATTTGACTTTCAAATGCAAACTTACAAATCATAAAACCATGAAAAGAAAAGCATGAAAAGGTATATAAAAAAAATCAATAGGGATTCACTAAGGTTAACCTGTTTACATTCCTACATGAGAAGATGATTTTGTCATGAGTGCAATTAGAAGGAGTATACATGGACGGAGGGGTTGAGTGTGAGTTGAATATGATGTGATGATATATAAAATGAAATAAAATTAAGGGGTGAGAAAAAAGAATGCACTTGGGGAAGGGGAAAGGTAGAGGTAGAGTGAAGTCAGTTATCTGCCTTATAAAAGAGGCATGAAATAGTTTTTACATTGGAGGGGAAAATGAGTGACTTGGGTGACTGAATACTTGGAGACTGGAGCAGAGTGACATCAACAGGAAGAGGAGAGAACATCAAAAAGGGTAAATAATATATTGCCTTTTAATTTTATAGTTGTTTAATAGAACCATTCTTTGTTGATACTTTGTTAGTCTAAACAGTTAGAGCATATTAGAGAGGAAAGCACTGAAGTTTAGATCTCATGAGACCTGACCCAATTTTATGATTTTATGTAAGAATAAGTGATAGATAGATATACATATGTACCTATACACGTAAAGTGTATGTAATGTGTGTTTATATACGTATATAAACACACCCATACATACAATTCTCACAATAACATATATGTGGTTATATATCCATATCTACACTCATGTGTTTATATATGTACATACATAGATGAAATTAATATGTAATTTTGTATGAGTGTGCATGTATACACATTGTATCTTTGTCTTTCTATTTTTTCCAAAGATGAAACTCTGTGAAGCCTTAAAGCTGAGATCTTGGGACAATAAACACTTCGTTTCAGCTATAATGCAATACCTAATAGATATTAGGCTTTTAACAAATGTTTTAAAATTTATCTATTGATTCATTCATCCATTCTAATATTAAATTCAAAGACCTTTTCCAGAGTCAACAGTTTCCTAAAATGTAAGATTGAATTAATATGTTGCATTCTTGAATTGGAATCCTGAAATATACTCCTTTACAAAGACCTGACTGTCCTGCCCCATTACAAACTAGGTAACTTAAAAACTAATTCTCCCCTCAAGTAACAGCTGAAGTCATTTTGATGGAAATGAAGACCTAGTCGTTTTTTGTGTTTCTTCTGGCATTCTGGATTGCATCTGCAACAGAAGAGGAAAACAGATGGGCTGAATATAGAGACTGGGATATTCCAGGTTTTTGTGAGATCTGATCATCTGCTTGGATCTCTTTAAAGTGTTGTTTGTGTACATGTTTGTGTGTATGTTTTGCCCTTTCTTTTTTCTTTCTAGTCTGTTAAACTCAAATAGGCTGAAATGATGTTGCTACTACTGTTTCTGTCTTCTGTGTTTCTTTTCTCAAAGAAGACTCCACTTCTAGGTCTGTATGCCATCCTCTCATTTTCTCATCAATGAAGTCATAAAATGACACAAGTTTAAGTTAATGTTGGCTGTTAGAAAATCTGTCAAAATTAAGATGGATGAGGCATAATTAGAGATATTGTTCTCATTGGAGTTACTGTTGCTTTTCATTTTTGGAAAGCAGTTAGGGGCATCAAGGAAGGGAGAAATGACTTTTGGAGCCCTAGATAGAATGAATTAATAGGCCTAAATTCTCCTCTGGACAAGGCTCAATCCCTACCCATGAAATAGTGAAAAGTTTCCTAAATTTGAATTTATAGAGTTCTAGTTTAAATCTCTTCTTTGCTTCTGGCTAATAGTAATAGCTAACATTTATATTTAGCATTCTAATGTTTGTGATTTCTATTTAACGAAATAAACATTAACACAAGGAGTCAATAAGTCATTCAATCAGTAATTAATATTCACCAGTCACCTGTTATGTTTCAGGTATTGTTCTGAGGTTCTAAGGCTAAAAAGACCAAAATGAAACTATCTTTGCCCTCAATAACTTTATTTTCTATCTGGGGAAATAACACATGCACATAAAATAAATGTACCACATAATCAAAATAAAAATAAGATTATTTTATAGTGAGCAGAGCCCATAGGAGATAAAATTAGATGGAGATCATTGAGTAACATATCTGTTATTCAAAGAGACACTTAGATGTTACTGATTCCAGCACCTTTGTTTTAGAGATGAATAGGTTACTAGAGAGGTTAAGTGACTTTTCAAGAGACATATAGCTAGAATGTATATGAGGCAGGATTTGAACCCAAGTTTTCTTGACTCTAAGTTAGAAAATAGATTTATTGGCTCGAGTATGTCGCCAGGTCAGGGGAGTTGGTCTCTAAGTCTGGAAGAACTGGGCTCCAGTTCTCTTTTTGACTTTTATTTGACATTTCATCCCTGGTACATTACTGAAATTCTCAGTGTTCCAAGCAGTTCTTTAAGTTTCAGAGAAGATGCCAAACTGGCTTTGATAGAAGGAGTTTTGTCAGTTAAGATTTCTCTATGGCAATGAAGTCACAAGTCCATCTTGTATCTTTATTTCTGTGGAGTTGAAGGTCACTAGCAATAGGATAGATTGGAAAGTCTTTATGTACAAAGTGGAAATTGTACTGAGATTTCAAGGAAACCTGGGATTCTAAAAACAAGAGGTGATGAAGGAAGGTGATCCAGACATGAGAACTAGCCTGTGCAAATGCACATACACTAAAGATGTCATGTTAAGTACAGTACAGCAAATAGGTTAATTCAATTCTAATTTAAAATAGATATGGTGAGAACTATAGAAGACGCCTGGAAAAGTAGGCTGGACCCAGGTTGAGATAAATGTTCAACAGAGGAGATTATATATTTTACGCTACAGGCAATAGACATTGGAGATTGCAGAGCAGTTTGTGATATCATTAGACAAGGGATATCAGTTTGGTAGCTGTGTGGAATGAAGGCTGCACTGAAGAGAGGAGAGGTTAGAGGCAAGAGGACCATTTAGAAGGCTGTTGCAAAAATCTCAAAGGGAGGTGATAAATGCTTGGACACGGATGGAGAGGAGTGTGTATAAGAGATGATAAACTAGAATTCTAGAATTGACAAGTGATTAGACTGGAAAAGTGAGAGTGAAGAGACAAAGATCATTATGTGTTTGTGAAGCAGAAAGACTGGAAAGATGGTGATGTTCACTTGTTGGAAACAGCAGAATTAGAAAGAAGATTTTGAGGAAAATATGACATCCATTTTGGGCATGATAAATTTGAATTACCTGGGGAGCAGAAATTTCCAATAAGAAATTATTAGGAGAAAGACTAACATTATTAGGAAAAAGACTAAAAGGCTAACCTAGAGAAAGACTAACCTAGACAAATTGATCTGGAAGTTATCTATACAGAAAATACATATTTTTAAAATTCATGTCATCTTTGCATAGAGGTAATGTTAATCTTTTCTATTTCACTCTATTTTTCATATACATGGTACCCACTTTGGCTCAAATTCTGCATGTGATACTAACTATATGATTCTCGAATGATAGATCTGTAGCTGGAAGGGACCTCAGAAGGAAACTGGTCAAGGTTCCTCATTTTAGAGATGATAAAAAGAAGCTCAAGGAAATGAAGAGTAATGGTCATCAGAAGTGTTTTTTGAACCCATGTCTTCTAACAACAGTTCCAAAGTTCTTCCCATTGTATAACACTGAATTCTCTAATGTCCATGCAATGAGATAGTAGGCATTCTGACAGGGGGGGGTGAGATGTTCCTACAATGAAATCAGCAATCCTCTAAATCAGTGGTTCTCAACCTGTGGGTCACGACCCCTTTGGGGATCAAACGACCTTTTCACAGGGGTCACAGGGGTCGCCTAAGACCATTGGAAAATTCATATTTCCAATGGTTTTAGGAACTGAGATACCTCTTCTTTATCTGTCTCCTGGTGGGTCCACCCACATGCAGATATGCCCACATATGAGTATTAAAGGGTCGCGGCATTAGGAAGGTTGAGAACCACTGCTTTAAATATCGATGCTTGATATTAGTGATTCCAAAGATTCAGGCCACAGATTATCAGTGATTCCTCATGATGTTCACCCATCATCTGTGTGACTCTTCCACACAGTGTCTCATCAGTAGGTCTAGGACTTCCACTACTTTCACAATGGAGCACACCATTGACTACCAATAATCCTTCACTCTCATTATATTACAGGGTGGCCTTCTTTTCCTATCAGGCATCTCTCCAACAACATTCTTTCTGCCATCTCTGTTGAATAACGCTTTCTTGGTAATTTGTTGTAGTCTATTTGTTCTTTCCAAGTAACTTTCCATTACCCTTTCAACAGTCCTCATCTTTAATTCTTCACAGGATGTGATGTTTAATGACTCAAAGCCATACAACATTACCAGAAAAAGTGTTACTAAGTAACAATTGGCTTTTATTTCAGTGATAAGTTTAGAGTTATTGAAAAAAGATCATTCCCCAAAGTCATTCTAGTCTGTTCTCCTCCTCTTATTAAATTCTACACACAACTCATCATTCACCTGGAGCATCTGTCACAGATACATATTCATATATGCGTATTTATTACATGTCTAGATTAAAATCATGTCATGTGTTCATATATATGGAGCACTTTATATATGCATATGAATGCATACACTCATAACTACATGCATACACATGCAGAAGTTTGATCAGTTATTCTTCCAGCTTTGTATTGTCTAGACCAGAGATGTCAAAGTTGCTGGAGAATCAGACTAAAATATAATTTTGAAGTGTTTAAGAAAATAAATAAAAATATAATGCAACATACATAATGTTAATTTTTGGTTTTCTAATAAATATGAGGTTCACAGGAACACATTTCTATTTGAATTTGCTACTGTTAAATAGATTTTCTTCATCTATTGTCTTCCTTCTGTGTAGATAATTAAGCCAAACTTTTAATCTCTTTTAAACGAGTATTTTATATAATTATCAGTCATCCTGATACACATGGAGGAACTCTTGGTAGATTTCAGTATCTAAAGAGAAATCTCAGGGCAGCTAGATGGCACAGTGGATAGAGTACAGGAACTAAAGTCAGGAAGACTATCTTCCTGTGTTCAAATCTGACCTCAGACACACACCTACTAGGTGTGTGACCCTGGGCAAGTCACTTAATTATTTGCCTTGGTTCCTCTTCTATAAGATGAGCTGGAGAACAGAATAGTAAACCACTCCAGGATCTCTTCCAAGAAAACCCCAAATGGGCTCATGGAGAGTTTTAAATAGCTAAACAACAATATGGAAATCCCTCTTTCATCTTGACTCTGCACTGTCCACAATAACAACAACAATAATAAATCACTTTAATGTTTGCAAAGTGCTTTATTTAATTTAAAACAAGAACCTTGTAAAATAGGTCTTATTTTTGTCCACATTTTATAGATGAAAATTCTGAGACTGAGAGAGGATAAGCCGTGTCCCAAGGGTCATACAGCCAGTCAATATATGAGGAAAGATTTGAACTCGGGTCCTTATGATTTCAAGTATAGTGCTTTGTCTGGACTTAGCACCACCTAATTTCTTTGGGATTTATTAAGTAGACACTGTACTAAAAACTGAGAATAAAAAGAAATGCAGAAATGATGACTGCCTCCCAGGAGAATATAATATAATGGGGGATATAACACATACATGATTAAGTGTGTACATATCTGTGTGTGTATATATATATATATACACACAAACACACATATACATATACCTATACACATATACAAATATGTATACATATACACGTATGTATTTTATGTATGTATATTGTGAATCTCTATGTGTCTATCTATTTATACATAAACATACATGTGTGTGTCTGTGTATGTATTTATGGAATGTAATCCAAGAGGAGAAGGAATTAGCACTGGGGTGGGATGGGGCAAGGAAAGACATAATTCAGAAGGTAAGACTTGAGGTCAGTGTTGAAGAAATCTAAGAAAAATGAGGTAGAAATAGAAGAAGGAAGAGAATTTCAGGAATGAGTGATAGGCCATGCAGAAGAATAGAGATAGGCAATTGAGTTCTGTGCCCTAGGAACTGTAAATAAGCTAATATGGATGGATCCTTAAGTATATGAAGGAGAGTAACATATAAGAAGACTGAACAGATAAGAAGGGGGTCATGTTATAAAGAACTCTAATTTCAAAACAGAGAATTTTGTGTTTCATTCTAGACTGCTGGAGCTGACAATACTAAAATTATGCTTCAGAAAAATATCTTTGGCATTGGTAGGTTAGAGTAGGGAAAGACTTCAGACAAGGAGAGCAATAAGAAGGTTACTGTAGTTCAGATGAGAGATGAAAGAGATCTGAGTTAGGGTGGTGGCCGTGTGAATGGAGAAAAAGAAGTATATAATCTAAATGTTGTGAATATAGAAATTCCCAAACTTGACAACTAACTGTATATGTGGAGTGAGTGCAACTGGAGAGTTAAGGACCACATGGAGGTTTTGAGCTTGAGTCAGTGAGGATCATGGTGGTGCCTTGGACAATGATAGGGAAATTCAGTAGAAGAGGGATTTTGTTGTAGGGTGAGAGGAGGAATGTTAAGTTCTGCTTTGTACATATTGAGTTTGCAATACTGATGAGATAATCCATTTTGAGGTTTCCTAGAGGCATTGAGTGATATCTGACGATATATCAGTAGACAAACTAGGGCAGGATATATAGATCTTGGGATTATATCCATAGACAATATAATTTTGACAGTTGTTCATCTGTAAGTTGTATGTCTTCTTTGATATTAACAACCAGATGGTTGACAATCAATTATATTTGTTGTTGTACCTTTCAAGAAAACATAAACGATTTTATCAAATGTATCAGATATGCCTTATTTAAGGTGAGAACTGAAGATAGCATTTTACTTCACTGATTGATTTCTTTGTAATCAATAAACGTTGATCATACTGATATCTTGTATTTTCTAAATGTCTCAGTAAGTTTTATGATAGTAAACACATCTTCTATAAAACACAATCTACTAATTCTCTTCTCATATCTACTTCAAAAATGTGTGTGTTGTTGTCACCATATCTTACAGAGATGAGAAAGTGGGTATATCATTTGACAGTTGTATATTCTCTTGCTTTCATTTGTCTTTTTAAAAAAAATATAATGTTTTAAGCATTTGGTTGTAGCCCTCTGCTTTTTCTGGATAACTTAAAAACTGAGCCCTTCAGCATCCTCAAATTTTTCTTACTTCTAACAATGCTTCCTGTGTTTTAAGTTAGTCACGTCTAGTTCTTCTTGTCTTTCTCGTCTTTAGTGCCATTTCTAATTCCCTAATGTGTACATTAGCGCCTAATGAGAAACCTGAGTCTAAGAGGGGTTAAGTGTTTTGGCCATGATCACATAGCCAGCATTGTAAAGGTAGAATCCAAACCCAGGTCTCTCATGACTCCATGCATATGTAAGCCTCCACTTGTGAGCCCCTAAGCCAATCACAGAGCATCTCCAGTCTTCACATACAAATTGAAAGGGTTGAACTCTAGCTCAAAAAGCCATGCTAGGCAAATAGTAAACCATAGTCTAGCCAGACTACTGTGAAAAAAGTGATTTGCACTAAGATAAAGTAGTTTATGTGAATACATTAGGAGCTCAATGTTTTCACATCCTCAAGCCTGATTTCATTTTATAATCAGGTTCTCTGAAAGAGCAGCTTTCCATACTTTTTTATCCCTTCTCATATCTCCCATGTTTCCTTCCTGCTTGTATCTACCATTTCAACTGAGAATGTTGTTTCATATTTTACTGAAAAAAATTGAAGCTTTTCAGAGAGACGTACCTTTCTCCCCTTCTCTTGATCTCACGTCATTGAGATGCCTTCCCCCATTCTGACCTATTTCTGCCTGACACAAAGATGGGATTCTACTCCTTGCCAATGCAAACTCCTCTGCATGCACAAGTGGTCCCATTCTGTCTAATCTTCTCAAGCAGATTACCTATTCTACCATCTCAGTTCCTAACTAATTTTCTGATTAGTTAGTTAACTAAGGCAGTCTTCAGGCTTCTTCCCTACTGTCTATTAATACACCTGTATCTTCCTCCTCATCAAAAACTCTTCTCTGGATCTCTCCATTCAATTTTTTTGTAACATGAAGTACTTTGTATTCATTTTAGAGCTACGGCTTTCACTTTTGTAAATTTTATTTTTTATTTGCTAAAATTTAAATATCCAATAAGAGAAAAAGAAACATGTTATAAACTTAAATGTTGAAATTTAAATACATAATAAGAAGGGGAAAAAAAAGTATCTCATGTACACAGCAGAGTATAAGAGAAGATTAAATTTCCATTTCAAGAAAGCCTTTATAGTAAATACTATGTGTTGTGTTAAGAACTGTCCGTCTTTTCTTTGCTTCCTTGCTAGTTTTCTTTTGTTCTCTGCTGTACGCTTTTTTACTTTGTTCTTTTTTCCCCTTCCTCTCCCCCTCCCTGCCCTAGGCTACAATTAAGCACTAATATATTTAGATATAGAAAAGGATACGTACATGCATACATAGACATATACTTTTCCTAACAAATTCTACTTCTCATCTTTGTTTTTATATCTGTGTATATTTCCTATTCCTCCTAACTCCTCTACTTTATTTCTACCTTGGCCCCTTTTAACACACCCCTTTCCAAGGATCCCTCATTTATCCTCCCATTCCCATTAATCTAAATGCCTTTTTATGTCCTTCCCCTTTAACCTATTCCCCCACCCTCTCCTCTCAAGATGTCTCCTGTATACTCTCCCCTCTCCCTGTATTTCTATAGCATTTGTCTTTTCAAAGCTGTTAATTGTTCAGAGAGGGTCTTTGGCTTTTACTTTCTAGGACTGTGGAGACTCCTTGCCAAAACTTTCCAGTGAACCTTTCATGTTTAAAATGATGAAGGACAAAACAAGAAGTATGTAAAAATAAGCATAAAGCAGTCATCAAAAGCTCTAAATTAACTGTCACCTGAAGCTGCCTTATAAAAGGTAGTCTCAAGAGCCCTGCATCCCTGTCTCCCCAGTGGAGGTACCAAACATACCTGGACTATTCCTAGAATCATTGGTATTGACTGTCTACCTCATTTTAGCAAAAAGTCTAAGCTAATCCCCCTGGTATACATACCATAGACTTACACACTACATGAATTAGAGGAGAGGAACTATTTGTGAAAGGACCAGCATTTCCCTGACACTGCCCCTTTCTCCCACATACAACACAAGAAGACTTTATCTAAAGGAAGAAAAAAAAAACTGTTTCTACAACCTAATTGGTATATGTGATTTACCTGGGCTTCCCGGAAACAGTTTCCTACTCATCTAAGGGCATGGAGAGTCCCAGCAACATGGAATCATAGCCTGTCAGACTTGGGGAATATCTTAAGCCTTTTGGATGGATCTCACCCTCCCTTGGTGACCAAACCAGTTTCCAGATGGAGCTGAGAGGGCTATGGCATGGAGATAGAAAATACTAAGTGCCTTTGTATTCTGGTTATATATCCTTGCTGTGTTAGGTTAAAGTAAACCTCTTTGTTTTAAATCTTCAGTTAACTTACAGGACTCTCAAAGCTTGAAGCAACTGCACAAAGTCTATTCCAGAAAAGACAAAGAACCTTCCCTAGGGTATATAAATAGAGTTTCTTTTAAAAGTGTCATGCACACACTTTCCCATATTCCTACACTGTCTGATTAACTTCTTATGATAGTGCGGATTAAAATACATTTCAGCTGTTCTTCTGTGTCATGGCTTACTCACCTACTGCTTCCCTAGTTGCATGGGATATGTGGCCAGTACTCCATGGGTTCCTTATTACATGCTGATGATATGTCACATATTCACAGAAGTTATAATTGACAGGGAATTCAGCAATCATCTAGTTCAATCCATACCTGAGAGTAATATCCACTCTTAATTCATAAAAAAGTCAGGCAAACTCTGTTTGAAGTCATTCATTGGGAGAGAACCCAGCACTTTTTCAGGTACACCAATTGACTACTACACAGTTCTAATTGTTAAGAAGTTTTTTTCTTCTTTTCAAGACTAAATTTGACTCTTTGCAACTTCCTCCTTCCACTCCTAGTTTTTCCTTCTAGGATTAAATAAAACATACTCCTCTTTCATATGGCAGTACTTGAAATACTTGAGCACAGCTATCATGACCATCCCTAATTCTTCTCTTCTCCATGACAAAAAACAAAAACAACAACAAAAAAACACACCAAAAATAAAACAAACAAAAACCTAGTTCAATCAATCATTCAATGACAAGGTTTCCAGACCCTTAATCAATTTGGCTCTTATTTCTTTTCTGGAAAGTTCTACAATCTGTTAATGAGTCTCCTAAACATGATACCTAGAATTGAACATGATGCTCCATATGTAATCTGAACCAGGTAGGATATAATGGTCCTTCTGCCTCTGTTGAGCTGGATAATATGCTTTCATTAATTCAATAATAGCTTCAGTTTTGCTTTTTTGGATCACATACTACATTGCGGACTTGCATTTTCAAATTCCTTATGCCCATTTCACACTTTCTATGGGATGTTGGATGTATCCTTTCACCTTTTTGAGCCTCCATTTTCTCCTGTGTTAAATAAGGCTATTACTTCCCACCATACCTATGCTAGGAGAATGGAAGAAGAGAATGTGTGTGAAAATTTTGTCACCATTAAGTTCTTTAAAAGTGTGAGATACTGTTATTTTTCTCTGTCTTTCTTCCCTTTGGATGTATTTCAAAGCTTTTTGGTGAACTAGTCTAGTAATTCAAGTCACCATTTGAAGCCGGGCATCACTGAATATCATATTTGAGTGGCTCTTTCATTTCAATTTATAGTCTGGTTATCATACAGATCAGATGGTGAAAACATCCCTGAAGCCCAGGAAATGGCTGGTGTTTATAGTACAAGCTCTCTTTGAACTTTTCATAGTCCCGAGAATATTCTTAATCTTTCCTCTTTGGTCTTTGTTTGCACAGTTGAGATTAAAAATTGGAATTTTAAAGAAAGAGTCTGGCACTAAAACTAAGCAATCATTGGGACACTATTAATGTGCTGGGTCAGCCTCACTTTGTTTAGTGAAATATATTATGCATGAGGAATCCCAGTTCAAGGATTTATCTAAATTGGCTCTGTTATAGTAGATGACAGCAAAGGGATTTCTTTCAAAATTAGCTTATGTCTTCTTAGGCAGAGTGAATTATCTCCAACTCCCAGGAAATCATCTAAACCATTTCCATGAACACTGGCTAGTGCAGCTATTCTAGCACATAGCTAACCTTTTGTAGTCACAGAGCTAAACTGAATGCTGATGTTTCATAGTCAGTCAGTCCACAAGCACTTAAAAATTGTCTACTGTGTGCCAAGCATTTCACTAAGCAAGCAATGAGAATACAGAGAGAAGGGGAGGATGGGGCGGGGACAATCCGTGTCCTCAAAGAGCTCAATTAGGAAAACAGCATGCAAACAATTATATACAAATAAGTTATACCCTAGAAAATTGGGTATAGTCTCTGTGGAAAGATACGGAGATGAAAGAGGATTTGGAAAATTTTCTTATACAATCTGGGACTTTATCTGAGCCTTGAAAGATGCTAGAAGGCAGAGACAAAGAGGAAAAGAATATCAGGAATGGGGTTTAGAGCTGGAACAGATCTAAAAGGCTACTGAGGCTCTGTTGTACAAATGAAGAAACTGAAGTCCAGGGAGAGTAAATATTTTGCCCAGCTTCACACAGCTAACCCATTTGTAATAATTTTAAGTTGTCCCTCCTGGATCTGTTTTCCAGGTCAGTGGTTTTTTCAAGGAGATATTTCACATTGCCCTCTATTTTTTCATTTGTTTGGATCTGTTTGATAGCATCTTGATTTCTCATGAAGTCATTTGCTTCCATTTGCTCCACTCTAATTTTGACGGAATTATTCTCTTCAGAGTGCTTTTGAGATTCTTTCTCCATCTGGCAAAAGCGACTTTTTAAGGCATTCTTCTCCTCATTGGCTTTTTGGGCCTCTTTTGTCATTTGAGTTAATCTATTTTTTAGGGTGTTGATTTCTTCATTCATACTGCTGACTCTCTTTTCATGATTTTCTTGCAA
>JAQQSU010009293.1:0-12730 GCA_028627135.1 Pseudochirops cupreus
AGTATTTGCAGATCCTATACATGATTGCACGCCACCATGGGGGGGGGGGAAAGGAGGGGAGAAAATCTGAAACTCAAGTGAGTGTTGAACTGAATCTTGTAAATTAAAAGTAAATAAGTAAATAAAAAAAATTTTAAAAAAAGAAATATATAGGATTTGAGGCTTGATAATAGGGGATGAAGGGTCTCAGCACTGAGGGCTTCAATCTTAGGAGAGTAGAATGCAAGGTCATACACAGACAGACAGGTGTGGGGATGAAATGGAATTTTGCCTCGTGGGAGGGAAGTTGTGAATATCCACTGTGAGAAAAGTGATAAGGAGTCAATCAGGGATAAACAAAAGGATGGCTGAGCATTAGGGCAAGCCCAGTTAAAGGTAGTTAGAAATGATTTGCAGTGAACTCTATTCAAATAATTTTGTGATTTCGTTTAACATTTATGGAAGCTTGGAATTAGGGGTAGAGAAGGTGAAAGGTGGTGGCCATTCGTTACAGGCACACTAGAAGGACAAGGGGGAAAAGGGGTCAAAGAGACAATAGCATTTTGTCGAACTGGTTAATGGAAGGATCAATCCTGTGAATGGAGTAATTTTACTGTTAACTAGACTAGGGATAATGGAATGGGAAAACTTTGTTGTTTGTCCTGCGACCAATGACATCATTAGGGTGATGTCTTGACTTGCAAGTGAATTAGATTTAAGTGAGGCAGGGCTGTACAAAGTCACTAGTCTCACTCTCCACCCTGGAACCATCTGGGCCCAGTGGCAAGACATAGATCAGGATGACTGGAGATGACTGTGGATTCAATAAGAGACCTTGCCCTTTTTAAGCCACAGTCTTTCCCAAGTCTCAGTTTGTCTGAGGTAACACCCATTCAGTGATTAAGTCTAGGTAAGAAAAGAAGCAAAAAAAATGGCTTCTTTTACCTATGCCAAAAAAAAAAATCTATCTAGGAGGGGAAGACCCTCAGAGTTTTTGGCCAGAATAGAAACAATTGTTATTTACACTCACTGGGAAAACAGACAAGGAAATGACTGGTGGATATAATGTGGAGGAAAAAAACAGCAGGTCAGGAGAAAAGTCAGAGTCAAAGTGGTAAAAAGACAAAAGATTGTAATCAGTGCTTGCTTTGGCAGCACATACTCTAAAACTGGAGCGATACAGAGAAGATTAGCACGGCCCCTGTGCAAGGATGAAACTCAAATTCGTGAAGCATTCCATATGTTTTTTAAAAAGTATATTTAAGTATACATAAAAGCAATATTTAATCACTTCTCACCTGTAAAGAAACAGAAGGTAAATATTCTTTCAGAGAATAATTAGCAGAGCATTAAGATTAATTTTGGGTCCAGTCCACTTTGTTTGCCAATGCATTGTTAATGTTTAGAGGTCTGTTATACTAATGTAATTTATTAATTATTTTTCATTCCCATACATAGCTAATTCAACAGCTTTTCCATGCACCCATGTCTGTAAAAAAATATATTTTAAAATAAAGTTTCTTTTGTTGTAGCAGAAAAAAGAAGAGGTTGTAATCAGCAGAAATAATTTTATAGAGTAAAATCTTAGAGGAAATTAATTTAGCTGATGGTGAAGTCTAAGGCATGGTCATCTTTATGAATGGCTGAGATGACAATAGGAGTAGAAGTCATGGGAGCTGAAGAGATTACTTAATCAAGGGGCCAGAGTGTAAGAAAGGGTCATCCTTGGGATGATTGAAGTAACTAGGTTATGATATCAGGGGTTAGAGAGACAGGACTTGAAGCCTTTGAAGAATCAGATATTTTGTCTAAATGTCTATAAATCACAGAACATGAACTTTAAAAGAGAATTGTTTGCTGAGTGACCCTATACATATACACATAAATATATACATGCATACATACCTGTATAAATATATTACCATTAAACATCTGAAATTCTTTGTCAGTGTAAGAGCTTTCTCCATCTATCTTCTTCTCTCTGTACAAATGTATATATACACACATACATATAATACGCATACATGTGCATACAATACACATATATACATACATATATGTATACATACACATATGAATATACATACACATACTGAACTTCCTTTTGGAATATCTGTGTGTATTTCTTTGTTTATTAATATAGAAGCATTTAGATAATATTATTCACAAACCTTATTGCAAGCCAAGGTTGAGTCTAGTTAGCATTAATATCATTATTTAGTGAAGTTGGGAGCTTTCTTTTTAAACTTTAAAAAAGAGAAAAGTTGCTCATCTGGGGAATCCCACCAATACTGTGATAGATGTGTTTGATTTATTGGAGTTTCACCATCAATTGATTATAGACTTGGGAGTATTTCTACTATCAGTGCACTACACCTAAGAAATATAGCTTCTCTGGAGTTAGACAATTGATAATAACCTCTGCTACCAGAAACATCTCTGCTACAGAAAGTACTAAAATATGTCTCAATTCCATTTCCTCTGCTTTTAAAACTGACAACAATTTGTCACAAAGTTCTATAACTCTGCTCTTAACAAAAGGGAGACATGGTCACTTAATGATAGATATTTCTGTCCCACTGTACACTGTCTCTCGTTCTTCTTCTACATCAAACCTGAAAATCTTTAGGAATTACATCTACAGGACTTTAAAACTAATATATCTGAGTTTTAAGGTTTCTGCCAGGGAAGCTTCATAAACAAAATAGATTTCACTTTTGGTATTATCCTTCCATTAAGGTGTCAATTTTTAATTCTTTCATCTATCATGTTGTTCTTTGCAGAACAGAATGTCTGGCTCCTATTTTAATCCATGTTATGCTTAGAGAGTCTAAAGAGAAAAAAATACATGGTGTAAGTGCTAAAAAGGTCACCACCTTCTTCAGATAGGTAAGTGGTTATTTTATTCTTGTTGGATAAGTCAAGATGCTCAAATTGGATATTAATGTACCAAATGTTTGGAGTAGTGGGATTAGTTTTGTCTATATACCATTTCAGCTATGGAAATGTGTTGATAGGTTCATTAATACAATGGCTTATGATGAATGTATTACTACAAACCAAACTTTACTCCAACCTAGAATCGATGAACTTGAAAAAAATATTATACCTGCATTTCAATATAATTAATTTCCCTTGTATTTCTGTGTTTTACTTTATTAAATTAATTTTTTGTGGGAAGGCTTTAGGATGGTGTTGCTCTCTGTAGTGTTATTGTGTATAGATTTCTTTGTTGCTATGATGAATTTAGTTTTCTGATGTTGGGATTTGGCTTTCTGGTGTCTGAATAAATGTTTCGCTTCTGTATTCTATATGGAGAGCCTGTTATATTTTGCAATTCACAACTATGGTGGCAGATTCATTGTCACTGTTGGTGCTGTGAATATTGCCTTGGCAATACACCTTCTTTCCTTCTTTCTTTCCTTCCTTCCTTCTTCTCTTCCTCCTCCTCCTCTTCCTCTTCTTTGTCATCATTTTCATTGTCAGCTTCCTTTGGCAGAGTGTAATTTTCTTGAAAAGTTTTAGTCATCTATAGTAACTATTCAGAATTAAATTTAATATGAGTTCTAATATTTCCTGCCCTTTGGCTATTCAAACAGAAACTGTAAATAATATGCTGAATTAGATAATACTTTAGAATTAAATTTGTAAATATTTATTTTCTTCATCAATAGTTTATTCTCAAAATTTTCCATTTTTTACTGAATCCTACCACCCTGCCATTTATATGTACTTCATCTTTCCTTATTATACATATACATTCTGCTTAATTCTAGTCCCAAGCTATCTTCATTCATTTATTTTTTGCTTTTTTTTTTGGAGGGCAGTTGGGGTTAAGTGACTTATCCAAGGTCTAGTAGATGTTAAGTGTCTGAGGTCAGACTTGAACTCAGGTCCTCCTGACTTCAGAGCCAGTGCTCTATTCACTGCACCACCTAGCCACCCCAATCCCAAACTATCTTTAGTGTAATTATTGAAATCATCCTTACTTTTTACCCCTAGTAAATGCTCAATGCTTCAGCAAATGTTTCCTTTACCCTTCACCAAGGCAGCAGCAATCCAGGACAAGAGTTTATCATGGTTTTCTATTCTACTCTGAATAAAACAACTTCCTCTCACAGTTGACGGACCTTCAAAATAGCACCAAAATACCCATTAATTTCTCATTTTCATGAGAAAAAGTGATTACCATTTTCTTAAAAAGTTTAACATTTTATTTTCCTCACTTTTCTTTATTCCTAGGTTTCAGTTCTCTTTAGGAGTGTTGCTTATATCTCCTGTTATTCATTCTAATGGTATCTCTTAGTCTCATTCTGGGACACAAAATAATAACATTTTCTCAGCTAAAACTAATCAAGAACTTCTCTTCCCTACCCTCAAAACCCATATTATTTAAATGGTTCTCAATTCTCCAACTTCCTCCTTAGACCCTCTTGCATTAATTGGATGAGAGAGCATGCAATATGATATTCCCACAGCAACTCACTTAGTGACCCCTTCTTCCACAGAAAGTTGATGTTCATTTATAGAAATTACTTATTTGGATAATGTTTATTCACCTTTTTTTCTAATTCTTACATACTTATATGCATCATTCCTATCTCAAATTGAAATTTCTGAAGTGCAGAGGCCATGTCTCACTCATTCGCCAGATCCCTATTGCAGTAGTAAGAGGAAATAGCATATATGTACATATATATGAATTACATATGTATGTGTGTATATATCTATATAAGCTAATGAGTCTTATTCATAGATTTATTATGAAGAAGAATTGTTAGTTCAAGTAATGCCTTATGTCTTCCTGAAAATTCTCATTTTGCAAAATATTCATCCCAAGTAGACCAAAATATAGGAAATATAAAACAAAATAATTTATACACACTTATGAAATTCAGGTACCTTATCTTTGGTAACTAGGCAGGTATATCTATAAAAAACTTTAGGCAATTTAAACATAGCCTTAACAAGTGAATTTGTTAATAGTTATTCTGTATTCAAGCGGGCCAGTTTTCATAGCTCTGGGCAGTATGTGTATACAGTGACGTGAAAATTAAATTAACTAATGTAAAATGTTAAAAATTGAAGAGTTTTATTTAGCTCTTTACTCTTAAACTTTTTTACCAAGACATGTCACCACCTTTTTTTTTTACTTTTTAATTTGTTAGTCAACTGGTTAATTTCTCTCTTTTTCTTTTAAAACTCTATTTGTATCTGTATCGAGGCATGGGCAGAGTTTCCCTATCTGCCTCCCATTGACTATGATTTCAGTGCTTGAGGAATGAAGAAGCAATCTCTTTATTTACCACTGAACCAGAAGAACAGCTGACTCAATGAATGTTTAAAGGGAAACAAGTACATTAAATTTATCTCTTTGAGTCTGTCACTAAAGAGTCAGGGTACCACCATGTTGACTACTCCTACATGAGAACTACATTTCAATGGCCCAGCCAGGTAAGTCTGAATCTGAACTTTGGCTGTTTCTTTTGGTTATGTGTTTCTTTTTCTAATTGTAAGCATTTTTTTCTTGAGATATGTGAGTCCAAGGTTGGAGAAGGCCTAATGTGTTTGAGAAGTCTGTAGATCCTAGGTTCTCAGCTGGTGCTGGCTATATTTCAGGAGAAATCACAGACACCTATTCTAGTGCATCTTAACTATTGTAGAGCTCTCTAATATTTCCTTTTAGAAATTATTGTGTATTTTGAACAGGGTAGAAACATAGACTTCGTTCCAAAAAGCTATATTACCACAAGAACTTAAATGAACCTTTAAGTAATTGTTTTAGTGTTAAATTCTGACCACACATATCAAGAGTTATAAACAGACTTCCTACTAAATAGTTATATTTTCAAAATGATCTGGTTTTATCATTTGATGTGTAACTTTAAAATGACCACTAGCCAAAGGAGCTCCCAGCTCTAACCTGGATTGCCAGAAGACATGGACCTGGAGAAAATTGTTTGGTTAGGGCAGAACCAGGTGAAATGTATCAGAGATAATTCAACAAATTGTCCCTATTCCGTTGTTTAAGACTCAACCTCAAAAAAAAAAAAGATAAAAGTGGGCGGTTAGGTGGCGCAGTGAACACAGCACTGTCCCTGAAGTCAGGAGGACCTGAGTCCAAATCCAGCTCAGACTCTTAACACAAAAACTAGCTGTGTGACCTTGAGCAAGTCACTTAACCCCAATTGCCCTCCAAAAAGCAAAACAAAACAAAAAAGACTCAACCCCTAAAGAGAGCCTATCAGAAGTTATTCTTTCCACTTCTTTTGCTTTTTTGAGTTTTCTGTCATTGTGTGTGTGTGTGTGTGTGTGTGTGTGTCAGAGGAGGGGTACATAACCAGTCACAACATTAGAGAAAAGGAGCCCTCTCCTTAGAAGGCAGGCTCCCCTAGTATTGAATCTGGGTTGAACCAAATGTGTAGATCTAAATCAGATGGGCCTTTTAGTGGAAAGGAAGAGGGTAAAGAGCCCCAGCCCCACTTGGCCCAGCTGTGGCTTTTAACTATTAAAGACAGAGATACAGACACATGGATTTAGACATAGATAAATATGCATGTATACCTCTACAGACTATAAAAGGAGGTAGAAGACAGCGACACATATAGAGAGACATATTTGTCTTGAACTTTGTAAAAATTACATAATAATAGAATAAACATAATAGAGCATTGTGGAACTTTCCCATCCTTAAATATCTTTTAAGGGCTTGACTTTATTCAGCTCTCTTGTCCCAGAGCTCACCTAACACTTGCGTCAGTGACCTATTAATACACATTGTCACATCTTCTTAACTAATTACCAAATATTCTCTATTCCACGTTTCCCTTGGCCAGTGGTATCTTCCTCCAAAGATGAAGATGAAGATAAAATATGTGTAGGAGAAGAATGATGCATTATCAAGATACTAAAGATGAAATAATTCTTTGTTACCAAATAAATTGTCATGAGAAAACATTCCTGGCTTTTAGGAAAAGTGGATTCAGGGTGGAGATGGAGGATAAGGGAAATAAATCATTGGTGAACTGACAAATGCCCCTTCTAAATAGTTTATGTTGCCATTAAAACATAAAGTTGCCATTTTTCTTTATCTGTCAGCTACTTATTTCAAGCACATGCTATGAAAGCTTTCTAAATCATATCTTTTGGTCCCGTGCCATAGGCCTGACTGCTGTATACATATGGGATAAATTATAGATTCAAAACCATCTCAAACAGTACCAGCAATAAGATCAAGTACATCTGTAAATTTTAACATGCAAATAAATAAATGCCAGACTAGTATATTCACCAACAGGGGGAAAGAAGAGCCATAACAGCTAGAATTCTAGATTCTCACCCAACTTAGGAAATTCTAGTATTGCACATGCATGTTTTAAAAGTTACTATTATCTTAAAACTTTTTATTATATGGGTACCATTGCTTTTATTGGCATGATGGGGTTTCTTTTCCTTTTGGTGTCTGGGAAGCTGTAAATCATGAACCCTCCTTTATGTGGATGAGGAAAAAATGTTATCGTCTGCTCTCTGCATATCTAAGCTCTGTTCTGTTATTTCAGTGGCGGTTCCTCCTGAATGTTCTGAATTTAATTTGTATGAAAATATTGGCTTAGTGGGAAGTAGAGGACTAGAGATGGGCAGAAAAAGCAAGAAATACAGTGATAGTAACAGCCTTAGCAGAGAGCTCCAGCTTGCCTTAGCTCCACTGGTATCCTAAGTCACAGCCCGCTATAGAGTGGAACTGTGATACTATGAAGAAAGCCCAGAGTTACTCCATTTGAAGGGGAAAATGCTATTTCCCCCCATCATTCATTTGAAGGATAATTTCTTTCCTTTCTTTTTCTAAGCTTTTGTGAAATTTGGGATTTGTACTATTCATTTCACAATTAATTCTCCAGGAATTTAGAATCATTTTTACTGGTTTGTATTATTATAATAATAACAACAATATTTATTTAGCTTTTTTAGGTTTGCAAAAGTGCTTTCTGTATATTCTCCCTGATTCTTGCAACACTCCTACTGTTATTATCCCTATTCTACAGATGAGGAAACCCAAGAGTGAGAAAATTTAGATTTCCTCAGGGTTACAGGGCTATTGTAAGTGTCAAAGACAAAATTTGAACTCAGGCATTTTCTACACTATGACATCTAGCTATCACTATTTAGCTATTTGATATAAGTATGCAATTATGTATTTTTTTAAAGTTGGTTAGTCATGTCCAACCCTTTGTGACCTCATTAGGGGTTTTCTTGGTAAAGACCCTAGAGTGGTTTGCCATTTCCTTCTAAAGCTTATTTTACGGAGGAGAAAATTCAGGCAAACAGAGTTAAATGACTTGCCCAGAGTCACACAGCTAGTAAGTGTGTAAGGCTGGATTTGAACTCAGGTCTTCTTGACTCCAGGGCTAGCACTCTATTTGCTTTGTGTTATGGGAATCTGAAGATCTTCCCTGCTACTTAAGTGGCTTAAGTGGCTTTGAGAACCTTCCCTGATTTGAAAGTATACTCTGCCCCCTAATAGGCTGAATGTGGTCACGTGGAGCCTGTGGCGGGAGGCTTGTTCTTCAGAAATGCCCACGCCTTATTACTTTGTGATTGGGCAGTGGGTCAAGAGGGCTGTGGCATTCTCTGATCCAGGAGAAGGCTATATATACAATGATGTGAGTTTTTGCTTTGGGTCTCACTTTGAGAAGAGTTGTGTGATTTGGCCAGACTAGACTCTGGGAAGCCGTTGAGCCCCCCCCCCCCCAGGTTTGAAAACCCAGATGTTGGTGCTTCCACCTCTGGTAACTAATTAGGTGTGGATGTAATAGTCAGATGGTTGGAAGCCCATCTGCTGATCTGTTTCTTTGTCTGCTTGTGACTTCTGTTTGTATTCTCTGAAGTTTAGGGTGCTGACTTTTCCCCTTGAACTAGGTAAATGTTATATGTTTGTTTGATTTAAGTAAGATTGTTAACCCATTTTGAGTTGCTTTCCTTTAGAAAAGCAGATCTAAGAACCTGTGCTAGCAGACACCCTGGGTATGCTAGGGTGCTTGCTGCTACACTTTGCCACCTAGCTGCCTATGTATGTGTATGCATATGTGTATATACACATATATATGTGTGTATATACACTTATATACATATTCATAATTCAAAATAGAATTCATTTCTGAATATAGACATATAGTGTAGTGGATAGAGAACCAACCTCAGAGACGGGAAGATCTGAATTCAATTTCATCTCTGATATATTCTGGTTGTGTGACCCTGGGGAAATAATTTAACTCCCAGGACTCTAGATCAGAGGTATCAGATACAGAACACTACATTGTAGCCCACAACATCCTTCAATGCAGCTCAAACCAGATTAAAATGTAATTGGTAACTATTTTGCCAAAGCAAATTAAAATACAATAAACATAGATAATGTTAATATGTGGCTTTCTAAGTCAATGTGCAGGTTCAGTGATCGTTAAGTGTGGTTACTGGCCCTTGGTTCTATTTCAGTTTGTTACCACTACTCTAGACAACTCTCTGAGACTCTAAGTTCAGAGAAGATGCCAAATTGTACTGGTAAAAGGAGTTGCCTCTTCCAGGAATTCCCTATAGAGATGAAATCACAAGCCCATTTCTTGTTCTGTGTATACACGTAAGTATATGTGCATGTCTCTCTGTGTGTATGTATATATACATGCATATGTATAGTCTTTCACAAAATTATAAACTCTTTGAGGCCAGATTTAGAATCTTACACATGTTCCATGTTACCTATTGTGCTTCTATGCACGTAGAAGATGTTCCCTATATTGGGCATTCCCCATATGTAGATCAGCTCCTTTAGGGAGAACAAGAATTGGTCTCATTTAGTCCCTTTTATGTTCTAGTTTCAAAATAAAATGACTTGGAGAAAAATGTTTAGTTTTAAATCTCACACACACCCAACTAGATCATGCCTGTTCTAGCTATAAATGTTTACACATGTAAATATGTAAAAATAAATTTATAATGAGTATCAATGAGAGAGTATCACACATAGAAGAGGCACATGGTGGTTTTGAATAAGCTACAACATATGCAAGGGGGAAGGGAAAGAGAAGAGAACAAACATTTATTAAGGAATTACTATGTGCCAGGCCGTGTCCTAGGTGCTTTATAAATATGTAACATTTGATCTTCTCAACAACCTTGTGAGGCAGGTGCTATTATCATCATCTCCATTTTACAGCTGAAAAAACTGAGACAGATAAAAGTTAAGTGACTTGCCTAGGGTCACACAAGTAATAAGTGTCCAAGGTTAGATCTTCCTGATTCTAATTCCAGCACTGTGCCATTTAGCTGTCTTGTAACAAAGAAGGAGAAAAGGATTATGGGATATTATCTGAAAAAATGTATGATAGGAAAAAAAAAGATGGGCTAGTCACATGAAAAGAGCAAGGGATAACCAACTGATGGAAGGCCCATGTGCTTCACTGGAAGGATGGAAGATCCCCAACACACGGAGTGGACCTTTTGTAGATAACTTGTGGAAGTATCTGAATAAGAGTCTCACATGATAGGCATGAGTTACTCTAAACCATTCACACTGATGAGATCTCAAATCCATTTGAACAGCTGAGGATAGATTTCTGACATTTTGAAGAATGCTATATAAAAATAGCAAAAAGAGCCTCCACCTTGCTATTCCCTCCTAAAACCTATGTCCTTAAGGTTAGAAAGTTGGCCTGACCTTGGGTATGACTAGTTAGAATCTGTTATTATATTAGAGAATGCTCTTGCTAATTTTTTCTTCTTCATGGGTTAGGAAAGTGTTTAGAAAAGGATTGGACTTTAAGTATCATTTTATCCAACCTCATTATTTTATAAAGATGAAAACTGAAGCCTGGAAAAGTAAAGTGAGAATTAAACAAAGGGTGGATCTGAGACCAGAACTCAGGATTTTTCAACCCTATCTCAGTGTTCTTTTCCTGTACTCTGTACATGCGTACAGAAGGTTAACATTACTGATCAGGGAGCTAAAATTCACACTTAAACTCATTTATAAGGATTCATAAGGAAAACTGGACTTATATCTATTGAGTAAATATTCTTCTCTTGCAATACAGGGGTGACTCTGGCAATATCTATGCCTATGCTAATTTCCTTTCTTCATGTAAATAGCTCAGCTATGCTAAATCACTGCATAATCCAAGACATTTTTGATCAGATATGGTTTATGATAAGAACATGTTTAAGTTATGATGAAGGAATCTGCATTTTTACTTTACATTTTTTCACATCTGGATTATGCTTTGCAGGGATTTTTTTTAGCCTCATTGTAATTGAAAATGAATTTTAGCTCTCATAGAATGCACAACTAACAAGAGCCATGATTGAAAACACATGACAGGATGACATTTTGTTGAGAACGTCAGTGAGTTTTTTTTAAAAATAGTTTTTAGAAGAAGCAAGCTTGTGGCATACAATTAAACTGTGTTGCTCTTAGACCCAAGAGTCTTCCTTAACGTTGCTCATGCCTGCCAGCTTGTTAGTTCTGTCATTGTTATAACAAAGTTCTTCATGATATAGATTTAAGTGGGAGTTCATATATAGTGAAGTATATTTGTTATAATTTAAGATGCCACACTAATCATAGACCTGGAGACTTAAGGAAAATATCTTTTCCTTTTGAAATATTTTCCCTGTAATTTAATTCATTTGTTTAAAATTAAGCATTAGGATAGATGATTAGAAAAAAGAGGTTTTCTAAATGAATTATTTTATTAAGTAACCTAACCTGATGTTGTTTTGCAGATGTATATTGTTATCTTGAATAAATCTGAGTACCTTAATATCCTAAAGGGGGAAAGCAAATAGGATCTATGTTTAATGCAATGTCAACAAGTTAAGTGAAGTGAAATTTAGGAACCTCTGGGAGCTTATCAAAGGATAGTTTCTAGGCTTTTGCAGCTACCTAAGAGTTGAAGAGAACTTATTTATCTTTTCTCAATATCAAGTGGTCCAGGGAGAATTTCCCATGAGGAGGAGAAAGATGTCAGGAAAGAAATATCATTTGAAGGGCTCTTTTTTATTCTGCCCAAGTGTGACTGTGGACCTGACTAACAAAAGAGCTGAAACATATTTATTACCCCCTAGGCATGGGAAGCCATATAAAAGAGTAATAATACTTTTTGAGGAAAAAGAAGCTCTTGTATAAAGACAGATCCAGCAGATGTCAACAGCTCATCAGGGAAAAAAGTGTTGAGTCAAAAGCAGTGTAACAGATAGCAACAGTGAAGGCATAGCCAAGATGGTGGAGGACAAACCCCAATCCAGCTGACCTCTCCCAACATTCCCCTCCAAACAACTTTAAAATGATACCTCAAATCAAATTTTGGAGTGGCATAGTGAACAAAAAGAAAGAGGTGTAATGACATACACAAGCAGCTTCCCAAAAGAATGCTACTGTGAACAGCTTTTAAGATTCTGATTATACAGTATAGTGAACACATTATTCCATAACAAATCAGAGCAAAACATTCACAGAAAATCAAGGGTACAGCACTCACAATTATACAATTTATCACAGAAAATCAAAATATAGCATTCACAACAACCAGGAAATGGCCACATACAGTGGTCACACAGTTTTGAACAAAGAACAATCATTTAGTAACTCAAGCATTCACAAAATCCTTAATTCAATCATAAAGCACAATGGTCAAAGTTTTCTACTCATGGTGCATACTAGGTTACAAATCAATTACTGGGGGGGCGGAGCCAAGATGGC